>JAHRHZ010000012.1:78882135-78911689 GCA_024137785.1 Ginglymostoma cirratum
ACTTGCTCCTATGATGCTGCTTGGCCTGCTGTGTTCATCCAGCCCCACACCTTGTTATCTCAGATTCTCCAGCATCTGCAGTACCTATTATCTCCTCCAGTGAATTTTTTCATTGTCAACCAACATTCACAACTGGATATGGCAGGACAACCGATCTTAGATCTGATCTATGGGATCACTTAGCTCTGTCTATCACTTGCTGCTCATGCATGCAAGTAGTCTTGTTTGGTGGCTTCACCAGGTTGACCCCTCATCTTCAGTTATCTTGCTTGATCCCTGGCTTGATAGCAATGTTTGATTGGGGAATATTCCAGGTCATGAGATTACAGATTATGCTGGAGTACAGTTCTGTTGATGGCCTACAGCATCTCCAGAATGTCCAGCCTCTAGTTACTAGATCTCTTTGAAGTCTGTACCACTTACCACAGTAATTGTTCTCATGTTGTGTAGCACAATCTCAACATGAAGGCAGAAACTTCATTCCAGAAGGACTCTGCGGTGGTCATAGATGCATTTGCAGCTGGTGGATTAGTAAGGATGAAGTCAAGAATATTTTCCCTTGCCACCTGCTGCACATCCAGCCTAGCAGCTATATCCTTTACAACCTGACCAGCTTGGATTGTAATACTGTTGCTGAGCCACTCTTGGTGGTCACCGAGTACACTTGTGCCTTGTCAACCTCAGTGCTTCCTCTAAGTGTAGTTCAACATGGAGTACTGATGCTTCAGCTGAAGGAAGGACAACACATGGTAATCAGAAGGTTTCACTGCCCATGTTTAACCTGAAGCCATGAAACATCAGATCTGGAATTAATGTTGAGGGTTCCCCCACCACCCCTACCAGGCAGTCCCTTCCTACTGTATAACACTTTGCTGCCACCTCTCCTGGGTCTGCCCGGTCAGTGGGACAACACCTATCCAGGGACTGTGATGGTGGTGTCTGGGACATAGTCATACTCATGGAATCATACCTTACAGGTGATGTCAGGCTGTTGCTTGACTAATCTTGGACAGCTGTCCAAATTGTGTGACAAGTCTCCAGATGTTAGGAAGGTGGACTTTGCAGGATCTAAAAGGATATTCCTGCAGTTGTCTTTTCTGGTGCCTAGTTCAATGCCAGGTGATCTGTCTAGTTTCATTTGAGACTTTGTAGCAATTGGTACAACTGAGTGGTTTACTAGGGCATGTAAGCAGGCAAATGAGAATCAACAACATTGTTGTAGGTCTAGAGTCACATGTAGGCCAGACCAGAGGGGGATGGCAGATTTCCTTCCATGAAGGACATTAGTGAGCCGGATGGGTCTCTTGACAATCAGCAATGATTTCATTGACATCAGTTGACTCTTCGTTCCATTTTTTTAAAATGAATTCAAATTCTACCATTGACCATGGCAGGATTCGATCCTGGGTCTCCAGAATGTTAGCTGAGTTTCTGGATTAACAGTCTGGCAATAATACCACAAGGCCATCACTTCCCCTTGTCACTTATATAAATAATTTGGATGTGAATATAGGAAGAATGGTTCTAAGCTTGCAGATGACACCAAAAATTCAGTGAAGAAGGTTCTCAGTCTAATGGGACCTTGATCAGCTGAGACCAAAGGGCTGAGGAGTGACAGATGGAGTTTAATTTAGATAAGTGAGATGTTGTATCTTGATAAGACAGAGGGCCGTGCTTGTGTAACTAATGAGCACCTGTTGAATGGTGCTGAACAAAGATACTTTGGCGTGCAGGTTCATAGTTCCCTGAAATTTGAGTCACAGGGAATTGAAGAGTTTGGTGCACTTGCCTTTAATGGTCAGTACATTCTGGAGAAGGGTCAGCTTTCCTACTTGGCCTGTTGTGTTCATCCAGCTCTACACCTCATTTATCACATTCTCTCCAGCATCTGCAGTTCCTACTATTTCAAATAAGAAAAACAAAGTGACTATATTTGCTTATTTATCATTCCAAATCTTCTATTTTGTACCTGATTCTCACTAGTATTTTCTCCCTGATGTTGGTCACTTTTTTTGTTTTTTGATATCCAGGAAATTTTAATTTGTTTGTCCTACACTTCTTTTCTTTGAAAGAAATATACCTTGACTGTACTCCACTCTTTCTTTGGCCCATTGATCAGCTACTATTTGACCAGCTAGCTTTTTGGCTCCAAATTATTCAACACAGATCTATTCCATTGAAATTGGCTTTCTCAGTTTTGTTCTTCTTTCTTTAGATTACTTATCGTCCTTTTCCAAAGTTCACCCTACAGGCTATGATGCAATAATCATTACCCCCTAAATGTTTACCTACTGATGCTGGATCTTGGCCCACTTCATTAGAGCTAGGTCTAGCAGTGCCTCCTTGTTGGATTGGAAACAGATTTCATCAAATATCACCCTTTCACTGATGCTATCCCAGTCCATACATGATTGATTCAATTTCCCATTATAAACTATACTTCCCACTTATACCTCCAACGTTCTGGCAAATTTATTACCCAAAATGCATCCCAACAGTTGCTTGGTATAGCCAATAGGCCACCAACACATTTGCATCTTAGTTTCTTGGCTCTTGAAAACTCGTGTCCTGGTAGTCAGGTAGCATTGTGTACATTCTTCTAGGGTTCACATTAATGATATGAAGTGCAATGTTTTCTCCTAAATGTTATGAATTTAACTCCTACTCACCTGAAAACACCACCTCCTTCCCACCAGCAACTCCTCACATCTCTTTATGCTTTCAATAGCATAGCTGCACTGTGGAAACTATAAAGATCATGCAATAAAATTATAGGTTCCAATTTTTTTCACTTGCCAATATACCAAAAAGTTGAATGAAACTGCATTTTTGCAGTTCTCTGCAACACCCTTCTCAGATTTCTTCCAGTCGGTGTTTTTTTTTTAAAAATTAGTTAGTGTGAACTGAGATTTTTCCACAATCTCTGTTTAATTGATCTAATATAAACTTATGTTAATTGACTTACTATCATATCTACATTGTAGACTAAGATGGATTTACAAGGAATTGTATCATATTGGAGCCAGTCATCATAGTTTAATCAATTTGTCAAATGGATCCTGGAAGTTTCCCTTTAGCAGAGTGTGGAGAATGCAAAATTCCCACCTAGAAGGAGCAGATTTTTTCTAATTTGCAGCCAATTGCAAGCCAGGCTGAAGAATTTAAAACTGCAGCAACCAGTGTCATTCTAACCTCACTTAAGCTTGTGTTCTGTCACTTACCCACAGTATCTTTTACCCAGCATACTTTCAATCCTCTTAATGGCATGAAAAACTTAAAGTACTCATCAAAATGGATGTGTTTTTCATCCTGTTTCCTGTGAACTCACCTGGAACCTCCAATAATTTTCACAACTAAATACAGATCTTTGTAGCATTTCTTAGTCAATATTTGCATGTTTACCCCATGTCTACCAAGATTGCTTGTGTCATTTCAGGTCAAATCTCCCTCTTGGGGATCCAATGTCAGTACTGCAACTGCACTCAGACCAATTATAATATTTGTTGGATATAGGGTAACCAACTACATAATTTGTAGGGAGTTTTACTGCGAAGCTGTACTAGAATTTTGGGCTGATAAGGATTAAAGTGGCTGAAAATGTACATTTTTGACTGTTTGCCTCCATAGATACAGATTACTAACTGAAATAGAATAATCACTTCTCTATAGTGATATGAACAAACGAATTTCAGAGAAGAATAGGTAAATCAGTCCTGCTATTAGATAACCCTGAATATGAATTTAACAGCACTTTATGAATTGTCATGGTGTTTGGCAAAGACAGCAACAAGAATTCAGAACCACCTTTTCAGGTTTTCTTAGAAACCATGTGATAAGAGGCTACTTTCTGCACTTTAAGGTTTTGATTCCAATCTGGAGTTTTGGTTGCCTTAGATTGCTCCTCAGACTAGGAGCAAGATGGTGATTATTAGCAGTGATCATCTACTAGGAAGGATCTACAGGAGTTTCTCAGAGGTGGAGTTTATAGAAGGAAGTACATCCATAATGTTGCCTGAGTGAAGGCTCAGATTCCTAGTGGGAAGGAAATTCTTCCGCATGTTGAGGTTGTTGTGTCAAGTACAATCCATTAGAATGAAAGTTGCTGCTGGCTGGACCTGATCACCATGCACTACTAGTCACAGCAAAGTGACCATGGTTAGAGATTTTTACTTCTGGATGTGACCAGAGACCAGCCTCAGCCAGCTGTATACAAATACATGGGTCAAATCACTGGTATGCATGTAAGATTAGGAATTATGTCAACTTTTTCCATATGATAGCAGTCACAGTAAGCAAGCAAATGCCCATACAGATCTGGAAATGCCCAGCCATACTCGAGGCAGGGATTCCAGAACAACTCTGCTGTTCTAAGCTCTCCATTATATCATGCATCTCTAATGACTAGCTGCTTGAGGAACAAAGCACTGAGCGCACATTCAATCCAGATAAATCTGAGGAGGAAATGGACAATGGTAACCTTTTGTGCATAAGTAACAACTCACAATATAAAAACTGAAAGAACTGCAGATGCTGTAAATCAGGAACAAAAACAAAGTTGCTGGAAAAGCACAGCAGGTCTGTCAGATTCTGTAGAAAGTCAGTTAACGTTTCAGGTCCAGTGACCCTCCTCGAACAAGAAGGATCACCAGACCCGAAATGTTAATTCTGGCTTTCTTCACAATTCATAATGTAACCTGGGATGCTAGGGCTGCTTTTCCCTTGTAAGGTTTCAGTCTGATTCTTCAGAACTACTTCTGCCCTCTAAAGAGGAGTCATACTGGACTTAAAAAATTAATTGTTTCTCTTTCCATAGGCTACCAGATCTGAGTTTCTTCAGCATTCTCTGGGTTGACTTCAATGGACACTGACTTTTTTTGGGGTTCTGACAAATCTAGAACCCCTCAAACTTTCTTGTTCTTTGGTTGCAGTTGTTTCTTAACATTGACTAGTTTGACACATGGTCATACACAAGGGGGAGAATTCTTGGTAGTGGAATATATATAAAGTCATTATTTGACATCCTTTGTTACCTTTATATCATGCCTTTTAATCTTAACTGCTGTATTTGATGAATCATGTGAGGTGCTGGAAGACTACAGGTTGGCTAATGTGATGCCACTATTTAAGAAAGGTGTAAAGAAAAGCCAGAGATCCTTAAGTTGTTGAGCCTGATGTCAGTGATGGGCAGGTTTTGGAGGGGATCCTGAGGGACAGGATTTACATGTATTTGGGAAGGTAAAGATTGATTAGGAATAGTCAACATGGCTTTGTGCATGGGGAATTGTTTCATTAACTTGAGTGTTTTTTTTTCTTTTGAAGACTGAAGGCAGAGTGATGGACGTGATCTATATGGATTGAGTAGGGTGTTTGACAAGGCTCCTCCTGGGTAGATGACTATTTAGCAAGGTTAGATCATATAGTATACAGGAAAAACTAGCATTTGCATCTAGAACTGGCTTGAAGGTAGAAGACAGATGGTGGTGGAAGGTTGCTTTTCAGACTGGAGGGTTGAGACTAGCAGTGTGCCACAAGATTCAGTCCTGCTTTTCACCACATATATAAATGATTCAGATGTGAACATAGGCATAGTTTGCAAATGACTCCAATTGGAGGTGCAGTGGATATGAAGTTTACCTCCCAGTACAATGAGATCTTGATCAGATTAGCCAATGGGTTGAGGCATGGCAAATGGAGTTTAATTTAGAGAAATGTGAGGTGGTACGTTTTGGAAAGGCAAATCAGGGCAGGGCTTGTACATCTTGTTTAAGGCACAGAACAAAGACCTTGGAGTGCAAGTTCTTAGTTCTTTGAAAGTGGAGTCTCGGGTAGATTAGATAGCGATGGAGGCATTTGGTATGTTTGCCTTTATCGATCAGCACATTGAGTTTGAGTTGGGTGGTCATATTGCAGCTGTACAGAACATTTGGTTAGGCCACTTTTGGAGTTGCATTCAATGCTGGTATCCCTGCTATAGGAAGGATGTTGTGAAACTTGAAAGAGCTCAGATGTTTTGAGGATGTTGCCAGATTTGGAGGATTTGAGCTAAAGGAGAGGTTTAATAGGCTGGGGCTACTTTCCATGGATTTTCAGAGGCTGAGGGGTGGCCTTGTAGAGTTTTATCAAAACATGAGGGGCATGGATAGGTGAATAGCCAATGTCTTTTCCCTGGGATGGGAGTCTAAAACTAGAAGGCATAGTTTTAGGTGAGAGGGGAAAGATTTAAAAGGGGTCTAAGGGGCAACTTTTTCAGAGAGGGTATTGCGTGCATGGGAAGGGCTGCCACAGGAAGTGGTGGAGGCTGGTACAATTACAACACTTAAAAGGCATCTGGATGGGTATATGAATAGGAAAGGTTTAGAGGCAAAATGCTGGCACATAGGATGAGATTAATTTAGAATATCTGGTCAGCATAGACAAGTTGGACCAAAGGGTCTGTTTCCATGCTGTACAGCTGACTATATGATTCTATGCAGTTCCACTGTTGTAGGTTGACTCACTGATA
Organism: Ginglymostoma cirratum; assembly: GCA_024137785.1. Classification (NCBI taxonomy): domain Eukaryota; kingdom Metazoa; phylum Chordata; class Chondrichthyes; order Orectolobiformes; family Ginglymostomatidae; genus Ginglymostoma; species Ginglymostoma cirratum. The sequence goes on from JAHRHZ010000012.1 coordinate 78,888,638, forward strand.
GTATAGTGATGTTTACCTCTATTTGAAGCACAATATCCTTGCCAATAGGTTTGATCTAGATCACGAATTTCTTTTTTTTCTATTGTACCCTCTTTGTTCACCCTATTCTGTGACAGTGTGTCCTACTTAAATACACTTTCTGAAATTTACTTATGTTTTACAGGTAAAACATTTTTTTGAATTACTGGATATTGCTTGTGCTTGCAAGGTTTCCTTTTTTTCTGCAGCACTGATGATTAATACTTGCTTTTATCCTCCCTCCCATGTCTTTCAGAGTTTTTATACTCTTTAAAACCAATTCTATTCTTTTCTTGCTGTCCTGTGATAAGGTTGATCTTAGGATTGATCTGGGATGCTTCTGGACTATTTCACTGAATAGTTGAATGGCTTTCTGTAGCATCAAATCTTCTCTTTGACCATAATAAATCTGACGAAGACTCATCAAGTCCAACAACAAATCTGACTTATGACTATAGAGATTTAAAGACATTATTCATTTTCCACTAATCTGTAGGGATGATTGAAATCATCTATGCATTTCCCCTGGATGCTAAACTCTGTTAATGCTTGCTCTTGCATCTTTTTTGCTTTGAGGTTAAAGCAATTGTCAAAAGCTTTCAGAACCTAATCACCGTATCTGTTGATTCTTCTACACCTGGGTGCGCTATAACATCATTAACTGAGTCACAAATATAGAAGCATATTAACTTCAGCTCCTGTTTTAGCATCTAGTTAAACGCAAATCTGTAACTTAATCTAAGATGTCCAACTCTGAGATCCATTTGTCCATCTGAAATTAAATCTTCTGGCAATATAATTACTAGTGCCATGTTTTCCTAATATTATTTAGTTTATTTGCTTCAAAACCTTAGCATTGTTCTAAAATTCAACTGTACTGGCTGGAAGCTTTCTCAAGGTTTTGCTATCAAAGTGGAGATTCTTGCCTTTTGCAAGTAAAACGAACAATTTTTTTGCAGCTTCTTTAGATTAAATAGGTATGTGGGGAATAAGAGGATGAATAGGGCCAGTCAAAGACAGTGGGAAGTTGTGTGTGGACCCTGTGGAGATCGGAGAGGTGCTAAACAAATATTTCTCATCTGTTTTCACTCAGGAAAAGGAGAATATTGTAGAGGAGAAGACTGAGATACGGGCTATTAGACTTGAAAGGTTGAGGTTAGTAAGGAGGAGGTGTTATCAATCCCAGAAGGTGTGAAGGTAGATAAATCTCCTGGGCCAGATGGGATTTTTCCGAGGATTCTCTGGGAAGCTAGGGAGGAGATGGCGGAGCCTTTGGCTTTGATCTTTGCGTCGTCATTGTCTACAGGTTTAGTACCAGAGGACTGGAGGATTGCAAATGTTGTGCCCTTGTTCAAGAAGGGCAGTAGAGATGACCCAGGTAATTATAGACCAGTGAGGCTTACATCTGTTGGAGGAAAAGTTTTGGAAAGGATTATAAGAGATAGGATTTATAATCATCTAGCAAGCAACAATTTGATTGGAGATAGTCAACATGGATTCGTCAAGGGCAGGTCGTGTGTCACAAACCTCACTGAGTTTTTTGAGAAGGTGACCAAGCATGTGGATGAGGGTAGGGTAGTTGACGTGGTGTACATGGACTTCAGTAAAGCCTTTGATAAGGTTCAACATGGTAGGCTATTGGAGAAAATGCGGAGGCATGGGATTGAGGGAGATTTAGCAGTTTGGAATAGAAACTGGCTTTCTGAAAGAAGGCAAAGAGTGGTGGTTGATGGAAAATATTCAGCCTGGAGTCTGGTTACTAGTGGTGTGCCACAAGGATCCGTTTTGGGACCACTGCTGTCTGTCACTTTTATAAATGACTTGGACGCAGACATAGGTGGATGGGTTAGTAAGTTTGCAGATGACACTAAAGTCGGTGGAGTGGTGGACAGTGTGGAAGAATGTTGCAGGGAGACTTGGATAAACTGCAGAATTGGGCTGAAAGGTGGCAAATGGAGTTCAATGCAGATAAATGTGAGGTGATGCACTTTGGGAAGAATAACAGGAATGCAGAATACTGGGTCAATGGAAAGATTCTTGGTAGTGTGGATGTGCAGATGGATCTTGGTGTCCAGGTACATAGATCCCTGAAAGTTGCCACCCAGGTTGATAGTGCTGTTAAGAAGGCATACGGTGTGTTAGGTTTCATTAGTAGAGGGATTGAGTTCTGGAGCAGTGATGTCATGCTGCAACTGTACAAAACGCTAGTGCGGCCTCACTTGGAATATTGCGTACAGTTCTGGTCGCCCCAGTACAGGAAGGATGTGGAAGCATTGGAAAAGGTGCAGAGGAGATTTACCAGGATGTTGCCTGGTCTGGAGCGAAGGTCTTATGAGGAAAGGCTGAGGGACTTGGGTCTGTTCTCACTGGAGAGAAGAAGGCTAAGAGGGGATTTAATAGAGACGTACAAGATGATCAGAAGATTAGATAGGGTGGACAGTGAGAGTCTTTTTCCTAGGATGATGTCGGCTAGTACGAGGGGGCATAGCTGCAAATTGAGGGGTGATAGATTTTAGACAGATGTCAGAGGCAGGTTCTTTACTCAGAGTGGTAAGGGCGTGGAATGCCCTGCCTGCCAATGTAGTTAACTCAGCCACATTAGGGGCATTTAAACGGTCCTTGGATAAGCATATGGATGATGATGGGATAGTGTATGGGGATGGGCTTAGATTAGTTCACAGGACGGCGCAACATCGAGGGCCGACGGGCCTGTTCTGCGCTGTATTGTTCTATGTTCTAAATCCTGCTAATCGCACCCTTAAACAGTGTTCATTTCCTTAACAGCTTTCCTGAATGAATGGTGCTGCCTGCACCGTTAATGGCAATTCCCATTCTCTTAACTGAATTTTGCTCCCTACAGCTCTCGTGCATAAATCTTGTCAAAAGAACAAGTTTCCTCGATGAATCTGTTGTTTTTGATGCTAAATATTCCCCAGAAAAGGATGATATACATCTTTCTTTCAGGACAACGATTGGAAATATTTGCCTTTGGCAGGTAACTGTTTAGTCTGGAAGCATGGTTAGAGAGTCTTCAGCACTACAGTCATGACACTATCTGAGCCAATAGCCTTTGAAGTACCATATGTACGCAACTGTCTTGATGTCACAAGGAACAAATCAAAATGGCTGAAGGTTGGCTCCTGTGACATTGAATGTCTGGAAGAGTCTGAGCTAGATCATCCACTTGTCACTACTTCTGGCTGATTTGGTGAAAATACTTCAGACTTCTCCATATTTACTTCAATGTGGAAGAAATTGCAAGGGGATTAAAACTAGCATCTCACTGGATACCTCAACTTCTGATAGGAGGATTAGGTTAAAATTATTGACAAGTCTTGGTGTCCACTCTATCTAATAGAAACCAAGGAAAAGTAATAATCATAACATGCCTTTTACATGTTCATCTATTCAGTTATAGAACAAACTTTAAGTAATGTTTTACTCAGCTGTCACAGATTTTCCATTGATTGACCTACATATTCAACCAGCATCTGTGTATGATAGACCAAATGCAGAATAAATACTCCAGCTCCTCTACTTTTAAATAGCAATTCCAAGATTTTTAACTTGTGTGGGGAGCTGCCAATAATAGTATCTTGTCAGATATTACATTCTCTCAATTTTGCTTCTAACTCTGTAGCAGTTAAGCACCATTGGAACCTTTTTAGAGCTTTGAGAACAGATGGATGCAGATTAGATTTGTGGTTTGAAAAGAGGGCTTTGATCTGCACTGTTCATAGGCAGCAGCTGAGGCTGAAACTCTTTAATAGAGAGACCAGGTACTCTGCTTTTTTGTTTTTGCAACCAGGAGATTTGTAGTAATCCAATGAGTTTTGCAAAACACTGCATTTTATCTAGGTCAGTATTTAAACAAAGGTGCTTTTCTATTTTTTAGTGCATGTGTTGTATGCAATAGGTTGGTAAAACAGTGCTGGGAACATTCAACAAATTTGATAGCAGATGCTGCCTGACCTGCTGAGTATTTCAGCATTTTTGTGTTCTTCTGAGTTTTCAGCATACACAGTATTCTGCTTTTGTAAAAGAATGATTCTGTAAAGACCTAGAAATATAGAATTTGCCACTGAAGTCTATCTGATGTTTCATTTGAATTTGTTTTCTTAATTTTATAAATATTCGCATACTAATGTACTGCAATTCATACTAGTGCTCTGATTTCTTATGATCTCATGATTAACTAGCAATGACAGATGCTAAGCTATCTGGTTTGTAGTCCCCTGCTTTCTGCCTATACCAGGTTTTTCTTAAAAAAAATCTTGAGTTCCTCCATCTTTTCTGTTTCCTACTTTATTACATAATATCTGTTCTGTTCAGTTCATCTGTCATCACTTTACACTATCTTCATTTTCTATATAGGTCAACCCTCACTGTTAGCTCATTTCTTTATTGAAAATATCAATAGAAACACTTACTATCTGTTTATACACTTCTAGGTTGCTTTGTCTCATACACTCCTTTTTTCCTCCCTATTAATCTTTTTGGTCACTTTGTTCCTTTTTATATTCTGGCCAATCTATGGCCTGCCACACACACTCTCAATGTTTTTTCCTTTAAAGTTTGAACACTTTTTTTAGCAAAGATAGTGGGTCCTTTTCTTGGAATTTTTCTTTCTTGGAATTTTTCTTTCTTGGAATTTTTCTTATCTATTCTGGAATATACCTTTTTAAATGTCTATAACTGAATCAGTATTGACCTACCCCTCAAGCTAATTTGCCAGTTCACTTTAGCTATCTCCTTTTCAAATTGTCATAATTGGCCTTTAGTTTTAAATAGTAGTCTTTGTCCCACTTTTGTCTCCCTCAAGCTGAATCCAAAACTTAATCATGCTTGTCCTAAATGAAATTGATTTTAAATTGTTACCTAGCAGCACCTTAAAGTTCATTCAATAATTCTTCTAATTTTTCTTCCTTGAAGTAGTGGAAGAGAATATGTAGCATATTGGAAATGACGTTGATGAAGTAATCCAGGGACCTGGATTTGATTCCACCCTCCGTCGACTGTCTGTGTAGAGTTTGCACATTTCTCCAGTGTCAGCATAAGGTTTCTTCCAGGTGCTCTGGTTTCCTCCCACAATCCAAAGATGTGCAGGCTAGGTGGTTTGGTCATACTAAATTGCCTGTAGTGTTCAGCGATGTATAGATTTAGGGGAATGGGTCTGGGTGCAGTTCTGAGGAGAGCTGTGGACTTGTTGGGCCACAGGGCCTGTTTCCACACTGTAGGGATTCTGATCGTTCTTGTTTTATGGATGATTTAGCTCAACTCAGCAGGTGAGTGGGAAGTAGGCATCCTGTAACATTTGACAGAATCAATGCTATCTCCTGTGTTAATTCTAATTGTCTAATAGAACCAAAATGGAATTTGTTCCTTCAAATTGAGTTTGATTTTTCATCTCTCCTCGAGAGCTAAGATCACTACCAAGGTGAGAGTCTTAGCTGGTGGAGAGTTTGGTGAACACTTGTGGGTGTCTCTGCTGAGGTTTCAGCCTTACTCCTCAGGTGGTTCAGAGGGGTTCAGGCTGTTGTCCCTTCTTCTTTTAAGGATTCCTGAATACCACCAGTGTCTGTGGAAGAGAAGAAAATAAATAATTGTTGAAGATGGAGAGAAGCTTCTGCAGAATAATGTTAGTATAGGTCCACACCTGAGAAGAACAGCAAAATGTTGCTGACTGGGTTGCTCTTTAGTTAAATACACTAAAATGTTTCACACAGATTGGCTCAAAAGAATAAGTTAGTTCGTTTTATAACAGTATTTGAAAGCTCCAGAACAGAAGTGTTTGGGTTAGAATCCTGAAGGGGTTATTCAAAGTTTGAAAAAAATCAATCGTGACAAATCAAGGAAGAGGCTATAAAATTCATAAAATCACGAATTGGAAGAAACAGTTAAGTTAAACCTAGATAAAGTGAACTCTGTTTAAGTACTGTAAGCTGAAGGGATTTAAAATTCTTTCAGATTGCAACATCACTGACCTACGTCCCCAGCCAGTGGAAGAAATATCCAAAGTCTCTGATACACAGCATCTTAAAAGATTAAATATAATCTTAAGTGACATGCTCAACTTGTAGAGGGAGGCACAGCAACATCAGGTAGGTGTCTCGGAGGCCCTCAGTCTGGAATGAGAAATGGAAGAATGCATTCACATTCTCCTGAAGTGGCTCTGAAAATGCTTATCTGTTTCCATGGAAAGGAAGATAGCCACCATGGAGACCTAAGTCTATCTCAATGGCAGTCAGATATATGCTCGGACTTCCATTCCATCACTCTAGCATCGAGGCAAGGTAACAGGAAGACAAGACTCCTCAGCCTCGTTCCCAGTGCCTATTCTTGAAATGACCGGGGGATGCCAGAAGGCACCCACAAGGAGGAGAGAAAGATAGTCATCCCAGTAACTACTTCTCAGGACTTTTTGAAATGCGCTGCCCTTGTCCCTCACCTGTCTCTATGCACCCTCTGTCTCTAGCTGCTCAGGCAAAAGAAGGTGAACCTAAATTTTATGCAGGACACTTCCAACAGGCTGGGGCTAACTAGGCCCAAAGCCCCACGGTACAATCACTTAAATTTGCAAAGTCTTGAATGTAGCTAACAACAAGCTCCCTCTGTCCCAACTGCAGAAGGTGGCCTACCTCTAGATGTAGTGGGAAGGAGAAGAAGAAAAATCTCTGCAGCTATGTGGCATTGTTGCCCAATCCTAGTACATGTGCTGTTATTTGGTAATATATAGTCACTTGCACAGTTATAATATTTAGTGTAACCTTATTGTCCCAATAGGAGCAGGTAAAATGATCCCATGTGACAGTTGTGGATCATCTTCCACCAGCAAAAAACATGTGCTGTTTAGCAATTGCCACACTTTGGCATATCTCTCATACCCAACAAAATGGGTGAGTACAAATAGCTTCAGGGAACAACACACCCTGAGATTAGGGATTGCAGCCAAGGTGAGTCTTGGAGACTTTGCCAGTATCAGTTAGGTCTAGGGGAGGTGCCAGGGCTTTGATTTGGACCCCTCAAGCAGACCTTATTGAAGAGCTGGTAGAGCCTTTTCATGTTTTCAGATTGGACAAACCTTACCCCACTGAAATGTCTGGTGTTCTCAAAGCCATTCTCTAACATTTTAAGTCTGTGACGTGGCCAAATGGCAATTCGGATGTTCAGTTTCTCTCATAATATGGCACAGTGAAGGAAATAGCTTCACAAAGCATAAGAAATACAGCCCCTTAAGCCTCCTCTGCCATTCAATAGCCTATGGCTGATCTGACATTCCCCATCCTCTTTCCTGTATTTGCCCACAACCCTAGTTTCCCCAACTGATCAATTCTTGGTCAATTTCAACCTTGAATAAACACAATGACTCTGCCCCACAGCTCTCTGACAAGGAATTCCAAAGAATCTCAATGCTCAGAAAATTCTCCTCATCTTAGTCTTAAATGGCACACCCTAATTCTGAAACTATACCCTCTGGTCTTAGACTGTCTCTCAAGGAGAAACATCTCAGCGTTCATGCTGCAAAGCCTCTTAAGAATCCTATATGTTTCAATGAAATTACTCTCGCTTTTCTAAGCTCCATTGAGTCAAGTCCTAACCTCTTTAGCCCTTGTTCATAAGACAATCCCTCCACACTGAGGATCATCCTCATGAACCCTCTCTTTAACTGTTCCTTCATGTTGCATCTTTCTGCAGTTTCTCTGCATTTATGTAATATGCTTTTTTTTTTGTTCTCCCTTCCAAATGAGCAACTTCACTTTTTATGTCTTTTCAACCTATTTAACCTTGTAAAATCTTTCCAACTATTTACATCCCTCTCTTAACCTGGCTTTCCACCAACTTTTCTGTCATCTGGTAATTTAGCTACAGTGCACTCTGTTCCTTTCAAGTCATCAATATACTGTAAACAGGTACAATCTCCACACTTATCACTGAAAACCCCACTGGTTACAGGTCACCAACCTGGAAAGAACCCCTTTATCCCCACTCAGTTTCCTGCCCATTAGTCAAGTCTCTATCCATGACAATATACTACCTCCAACACCATGAGCACTTATCTTATGGCTTGACCTTTTGTAAGGTACCTTGTTGAATGACTTCTTGAAGTCCAAATACAACACATCTACTGGTCCCCTTCTATCCACTCTGGTTGAGCCTTTGTTGAAAACTTCTAATTAATTGGACAGTATTTTTCATGCACAACCATATTGGCTCTGCTCGATTAAATTGATTTTCCAAATCTGCTTCTATTAACTTCCTTAATTCGAGTTCAGTACTTTTCCAACAATAGATGTTTGGCTAATCAGCCTATAGCTACCTGCATTTTTTTTTCTCAATGTCTTTGAATAAGAGTGCCACATCGGCAGCTTTCCAATCTTCTGGTGCTTCTCAAAATGCAAAGATTTTTGCAAAATTACGACTAATGCATCCACTATCTGTGTAGCTATCTCTTTCTGTATCCTCGCTGCAAGCTTTCTATCTTACCACCTACCACAAGAAACTAGAGCTAAGAATTCTCAACATCTAAATTAGACCTGGTACCTGGTGATTTCAGTTCGCTGTTTACTTCGAAAGACCTCCCTGTTGGACAGTGGGCATCAATGGCTTGGAGTAGGCTTTATGGGCACTGTCCATACAGACTCCATGGATGTTGGCATCCATCATGTGAAGAGCCCTCATGGCATATCTCCAATCTACTTACAGTACACACCAAGGCATGATTAGTTATTTGCAGATGACACTAAAACAGGTAGTATTGCAGACAGTAAGCAAGATAATTAGAAATTGCAGCAGGATCTTGATCAGCTGGGAAGTGGGCTGAGAAATGGTGAAAGGAGTTTAATATAGATAAGTGTGAGGTGTTGCATTTTTGGAAAGTCAAATCAAGGTAGGCGGTCATGGTCAATGGTAGGGCCTTAAGAATTGTAATGGGACAGAGGGACATCTGAGTTCACATCCACTGTTCTCGGAAAGTGGAGTCATACATAGACAGGGCAGTGAAGAAGGCTTTTGGCACACTGGCCTTCATCAGTTAGGGTATTGAGTATAGAAGTTGGGAAGTTATGATGCAGTGTACATAACATTGGTGAGGCTGCACTGGGAGTATTGCATTCAGTTTTGGTCACCCTGCTATAGGAAGGATGTTATTAAACTGGAAAGAGTGCAGAAGAAACTTGAGGATGTTGCCAGGACCCGAGGAACTGAGTTCTAGGGAGAGGTTGGACAAACTAGGATTTGTTTCTAAGTGTAGGAGACTGCAAAGGGATCTTATCAAAGTGTGTGAGATTGAGAGGCATGGATAGGGTGAATGCACTTAACGTTTTTCCCAGCGTTGGGGAATTGAGGACCAGAGACATTTAGTTTAGGATAAGAGGGGGAAAAAATACATGGGAACCTGTGGGGCAACTTTTTAGAGGCTGGTATGCATATCAAATGAGCTGCCAGTGTACGTGGTTGAGGCGGGTACATTAACAACATTTAAAAGGCAATTGGATGAATACATGGACAGGAAAGGTTGAAGGATATGAGTAAAAACCAGAAGTACTGTAGATGCCATAAATCAGGAACAAAAACAGAAGGATCTGAGGAAGGGTCACTGGACCATAACGTATTTTTTCTTTGCAGATGCTGTCAGACCTGCTGAGCTTTTCCAGCAACCTCTGCTTTTGTTGAAAGGATATGGGCCAGGTATGGGGAAATGGCTTAGTGTAGACACTTGGTTGGCATGGACCTGTTTTGGGCTGAACGGCCTGCCTCCATGCTGTATGACTCTATTCGATGTTGCACCTTGGGATGCAACAACAGCTATCACAGTAATGCTGCTGCAAGGGTGCTTTCCACTTAAGGACACCTATCTAAGTCATGAACAGGGCCAGACTGCATCTCCAGACTACTTGTTTGATCTGTTGATGTTTACTCACTTTGAGCCTACTTGGATGCACCCAGAATTTCAGCCTTGCCTTTGCTGCACTTTGCCCCTCAGACAGGAATACCAGGATCACCGTACTGCTGCTTTTCTTTGCTATTTATCACAGATTTAAAAACCAGGCAACTTGTCATGATTGTCAGCAGACCTTGGTCAAGTTGAAAGAGTTAGTATTTGGTAAGGGAGCACTGCACAGTAAATCAAGGGCAGATTCCAAAAACTTGGATATGGTAAGTTAAGTTCTTGGGACAGTCAGTCAGGATCCTCTACTCACCAAGCAGTGAGGAGCCAAATGATGGTCTGCTCACCACCCACTTTGATTCTGCCTATTGTGGGTTGTTTTATGTCTGGAGTGAAAGTGGCTGGTAGAGCTGTTATTGTTGGTGCAGGTGGGGATGTGTCCCACATGAGTGCATAAGAATTTCAGAGGGCATGCAGGGTTAGTGATGTTAGGGTCAGTGACAGTGAGTGGGGGAGGAGTGATAGTGAGAGCGGTACAGAGTGAGCCTTGGTAGGAGGTGGGTAGAGTAGCAGAGACAGCAGCAAGAGTGTCAAACATCAGAAATAATAGTGACACTTATGCTGGTGGTGTGGAGACAGGTTTTGATCTTCTTCCTACAATTTTGGTGTATTTCTCCAGACAGCTGAGACCACATTTTCCCAAGTGGCAACCTGGGACCAGGCTGGCATGCTCTAGTTTGGTGACTTCCTGTGCTGTTCCATGCAGGAAGATGACCTCTGACTCTGCACCATCTGATCCAACCAGGATTTCGGGCTCCTGTCTGCAAAGCATTTTTCCTTGTCTTTCAAGTCCAGGACAAATTTCAGGAAGTGTATAAAGCAGGTCTGGACTAATGCTTGTCTGGGTGTACAACAGCCTTTTTTAATCTGTTGATTACCCATTACAATAGCGAAATAAAATCACTTTGTTAAAATTAGAATTCATAAACCTTTGACTCATGATTTCCAAAAGCACAATTGGGGATATCCTGGGAGCAGCAAGTTGTTCCTGTTACAGCAAGTCGTAGAATTGGGTGAGTGAGCACCATAATGTGATGTATTTAATAAGATATGGTGAGAGATCTTGCAAGGTCTTATGGAGAAAATGAAAGATTCAACCCAGTGTCCTGGGAAGCAAGGTATTTGTAAGTCAGACTGACTCATGGCTGACTGAATTTTACAGACAATGTTTCAGGTGGCCTATTGGAAGCCTTTAATGGCATAGAAATTGAGTGCTGTGATGATTACAAGCACAGAAATTAGTGGATGCTCATGAAGGATGTTGAAACTAGATTGCCCATTGCTGCTTCAACAAATGATAGCTTCCAGTGTGCTTGCTCTTCACTTAGGAGTATCTGTGGGGCTCTGTATCTACTCATTTGGGTATTTCTAAATTAGTGGTCTCCTCTGTTACCACTTTTCTTAGACTTTTATGAAAAAAACTTGACTTGTTTTTCTGCCTCCAACCCCTTCTTTTTTTTGTTTCTGCTTTCTCATTCCTCCTCCTTAATATAGTAAAAATTAATCAGGCTAATATGCCTTTTTATGTAACCTATAACACAAAGCCCAGAAGCTGAGTCACGAGTCATGATTTTTCAAAAAAAAAAGTTACGAACCAGAAAGTGAGTAGACTTTTCAGCCCCTTGAGCCTGTTTCACCATGCTCTCGGATCACAATTGATTTTGTACACCAACTCAATTTACTTTTTTCTGTATTCCTTGATGTCTTAATCAACAAAAATTTTTATTTACTCATGGAGCATGGGCATCACTGGCTAGCTAGTATTTATTGCCTGTTCCCAGTTGCCCTTGAAGGTTATGAACAGCCTTCTTCAACCACTGCAGTCTGTGAACTGTTGGTTGATCCACAATGTCATTAAGGAGGGAATTTCAGGATATTGACCTAGCAACAATGAAGGTGCTGGTATACCCATGTATCTGCTGCCCTTATGACCACTTCCATCTAGAAGGATAAGTTTGAAAAGTGCCATCTATGGATCTTGGGTGAATTTTTGCAAGGCATCACGTAGATTGTACATACTGCTGCTACTGAACATTGGTGGTAGAGGGAGTGAATGCTTCTAGATGTAGATGTGGTACTGATCAAATGGTCTGCCTAGGTGGTGTCAAGCTTCGAATGTTGTTCAATCTGTACCTATTGAGTGAGGTCAAGAGTATTCCGTTACACTCCTGCCTTTCAGATCATGGAAGGTGAGTTACTTTGCTGCAGTATTCTTCACCACTCACTTGCTTTTGTAGGCACTCTGTGTCAAGTCCATTTGAGGTTCTAGTCAATGATAACTCCAGGATGCTAATAGCAGGGGCTTTAAGTGATGTAACATTGAATGTCAAGCTCTAGCAATTAGATCATCTGTCTCTTATTGGAGATGCACATTGCCTTGAATTGTGTGGTGTGAATGTTACTTGCCATTTGTCAGCCCAAGCCTGGATATTGTCCAGATCTTGGTCCGTTTGAACACGGACCACTACAGTATTTGAGGAAATTCTTGAAACTTTAATTGACTGAAGTTACATAGCTGTTTGGAGAACATGTTTGAGAATTCCGTGACTTTTTGTGTGAAAAGATGTTTGCCAAGTTCTCTCCTGAAGCCCTTGCTGTGATTTTAACAATGCCACCTTGTTCCAAGTCTTTCTATTAGGAAAGTCAGTTTTTGGAATATCCTGGCTATCAATTATAATATTAGAACATAGAACATAGAACAATACAGTGCAGAACAGGCCCTTCAGTCCTCGATGTTGTGCCGCCCTGTGAACTAACATAATATTGAATACTTTAATTACATTGCTTCTCAAAATTCTAAACTCGGGAATACAAGATAAGCTTATAATTTAGTGTCATGTTTCACCCTTTTGAAGCCTGGTATCCTGGTTGAATCTGTTTGGTATCCTTTACAAGAGTAATCATAGAACTCAGAACATACAGCCCGTTCCTGTGCTGTACAGTTCTTTGGCCTGTGATGTTGGGTTGAACATGAGCCAAAATAAACTAATCCTTTCTGCCTGACTTTGGTTCATATCCTTCCACTCCTTGCATATTCATGTGCTTATCTAAAAGTGACTTGTAACACCCCTAACATATCTGTCTCCACCACCATCCCTGCCAGTGTGTTCCAGACTCCTCCTACCCTCTAAACAACTTGCCCCTCACATTCTAACCATCAATCCTATCTAGGCATCTCCCAATTATATAGACATCTATCAAGTCACCCCTCAGCTTCTGCCACTCCACAGAAAACAGTCTGAGTTTATCTAGCTGCTTCTTGTAGGTCATACCCTCCAATCTAGGCAGCATCATGCTGCGCCCTCTCCAAAGCCTCCACACCCTTCCTCTATTGCAGTGACCAGAATTGAGTACAATACTCAAGCATGGACTAACAAAAGTGGTATAAAGCTGCAACATGACTTCTTGACTCTTGTACTCAATTCCTTGACTAATAAAAGCTAGCATGCCATATAAATTCTCTAACACCTTATCTATGAGTAGCCACTTTCAGGGAGCTATGGACTAGCACCCCAAGATCCCTTTGTACATCGATGTTGTTCAGGGTCCTACCATTAACTGTGTATACTTTTCCTTAATGTTTGATCTCCCAAAGTGCAGCACTTCACACTTAACTGGATTAAGTTAAGAGATTAAAACTCTATCTGCCATTTCTCTGCCCATAACTGCAACTGATCTATATCCTGCTGTATCCTTTGACAACTTTCAGTACTATCCAGACCTCCACCAATCTCTGCATTGTCTGCAAACTTACTAACCCAACCATCTACATTTTCATCTGTCATTTATATATCTTGCAAACAGCAGAGGTCGCAGTACAGATCCCTGTAGATCACCACTAATCACACACCTCTCGCCAAAAAACACCCTCCCACCACCACCCTCTGCCTTCTATGGGCAAGCCAAACCTGAGTCCATGCAGCCAAGTCACCATGGATTCCAATCTTCTGGATGAGGCTACCATGGAGGACCATGTTGAAAGCCTTACTAAAACCTATGTAGATGACATCTGCTGTTCCATCCTCATCAGTCACCTTTTCCACCTCCCCAAAATTCAATCAAATAGTAAGACATGACCTGCCTCCCACAAAGCCATGTTGACTGTCCCTAATTAAGCCATGCTTTTTCAAATGGGGGTAAATTCTATACCAAGAATTCTCTCCAGTAGCTTCTCAACCACCACTGAGACTCAACAGACTATAGTTTCCTAGATTGTTCCTATTTTCCTTGAACAGAGGAACAACATTAGCTACGCATATTGAATTTTCTCCCACAGTAGATTCATCATTTTATTAAATCTTGCAAACTCGGTGACTGCACTGTAGAAAATATTGGGCTGATTTTTTTTTAATGCATCAATCCTGATGTGATCCAATTTTCCTGTGCTTATTAAATATCATATAACGTGACTTACGATGTGCAAAACAACAAGTTTGTCCACTGAGATAACAAGGTGTAGAGCTGGATGAACACAGCAGGCCAAGCAGCAGAGGAGGAGCAGGAAGGCTGACGTTTCGGGCCTTGACCTTTCTTCAGAAATGGGGGAGGGGAAGGGTGATCTGAAATAAATAGGGAGAGAGGGGGAGGCGGAGGCAGAGGCGGATAGAAGATGGATAGAGGAGAAGACAGGTGGAGAGGACACAAGTCAGAGGCAGGGATGGAACCAGTAAAAGGTGATTGTAGGTAGGGAGGTGATGGGGGTGGGGCTTGAGGTGGGAGGAAGGACAGGTTAGGGAGGCGGGGACGAGCTGGGCTGGTTTTGGGATATGGTAGGGGTAGGGGAGATTTTGAAGCTTGTGAAGTCCACATTCCTAAGCGGAATAATGGGTTTCTATTCCTGCAACCTTCGGGTAGCATCGTTGTGGTACTGCAGGAGGCCCAGGATGGACATGTCTGTGGAATGGGAGGGGGAGTTGAAATGGTTCACAACTGGGGGGTGCAGTTGTTTAGTGCAAACTGAGCGCAGGTGTTCTGCACAGGTGTGTCCGTGTGTCCGTGTCCTCCACGGCTACCTAGAATACACCTCCTCCCACCCACCTTCCTGCAAAAAATGCCATCCCCGATTCCTACACCTACATCTCAGATGTCCTCGTTTTTCAAGGACCACAACAACGACCCCCCCCAACCCCGTCAGTGGTCAAGAACGCCCTCGACCATGTCTCCCGCAACCAAAACAGAATCCCCCTCGTCCTCACATACCACCCCACCAACCTTGATCTAACACATCATCCTCCGACATTTCCACCATCTGCAATCCAACCCCACCACCAAAGACCTCTTTCCCTCCCCACCCTTGTCTGCTTTCCGAAGAGACCACTCTCTCCGTGACTCCCTTGTCCACTCCACACTCCCCTCCAGCCCCCTCACCCCCATCCCAGGCCCAAAGAAGACTTTTTGCACATCTGCTAATGTGGTATATTGCATCTGCTGTTCCCATTGTGGCCTCCTCTACATCGGGGAAACCAAGCAGAGGCTTGGGGACCGCTTTGTGGAACACCTACACTCAGTTCGCACTAAACAACTACACCTCCCAGTCGCGAACCTCCCCCTTCAACTCCCCCTCCCATTCCTCAGATGACATGTCCATCCTGGGCCTCCTGCAATGCCACAATGATGTCACCCGAAGGCTGCAGGAACAGCAACTCATATTCAGCCTGGGAACCCTGCGGCCCAATGGTATCAATGTGGATTTCACAAGCTTCAAAATCTCCCCTCCCCCTACCACATCCCAAAACCAGCCCAGCTCATCACCGCCTCCTAACTTGACCTTCCTCCCACCTCAAGCCCCACCCCCATCTCCTACCTAATAACCTCATCCCACCCCCTTGACCTGTCAGTCCTCCCTGGACTGACCTATCTCCTCCCTACCTCCCCACCTACACTCTCCTTTTACTGGTTCCATCCCTACCTCTTCTGACCTGTCTGTCTCCTCTCTCCACCATCTTCTCCTCTATCCATCTTCTATCTGCCTTTCCCCACCACCTCTCTATTTATTTCAGATTCCCCCTTCCCCTCCCCTATTTCTAAAGAAAAGTCTCTAGGTCCGAAACGTCGGCCTGCTGTGTTCATCCAGCTCTACACCTTGTTATCTCAGATTCTCCAGCATCTGCAGTTCCTACTATCTCTGAAAGAGTTTGTCCACTGCTCTGTTAGAAGTGTTGAGTACAGCAAGCATCAGTTATCAATATAAAAATATACTTCGATTTGTTCCTGAAGAATTTGAGTGTATAAAAAGGCACATGAGCACCACCTGCTCCATAGTCTCTCACCACATCCCCACCATATTGTATGACTCCCAATAGCAACATCAGATGGAATCCATTGAGGGGGATTTAAAGGCATAGTTTCTAAATAAGGTATCTTAAAAATACCTAAAGCTGCCAGAAGAAAAACATAAAAGAAATGCAGAAATACCTCGCACACTAAGTTTGCTCTAAGGCAGGGGGAAAAAAAAGTTATTTTCGATAACATTTGAGCATGTCCAAGCACCAACTTTATTCCTGAGTCACAGACAATGGGGGCAGGAGGTAAATTTAAATTTTGATTGCCTTTCCCTCTAAATCTCAAGACAGCAAGGTATTGCTTGATTTACTCCTTTCCTGTTTTACTCCTGCCCCTTAATGAAGTAAAGTGGAGGGTGTTCTGCCAAACCATAGTTCTTTGGATTCCAATTTCTGGAACATCCAACAGCAAAAACTTTTCAGATCAATGATAAGGTTAATTTTTATAATAATAAAAAAAAAAAATTCCAAATGAGGGGCAATTGTTTTGCCACTCCATCTATGCACAGAAGCACTCAGGCAACTAAAGAAGGCAGGACAGGATAAGAAAGGTTATAACTTACAAAATTTGGTAATTTCATTTACCAAATCCATTCATCTGAGTTGCAAGCTCCTGGAGGTCAGTGTCCAATAGTTTTTTTTTTGTCGGTTAGCTGGGCCAAGTAATTTTCCTCTTCTGGACAAAAATATAGGTTTTCTTCCAGGCAAAAATTGGAGATGGAGATAGACAGTCACTCAAGGTTTATGTAGAGTTTGCACATTCTCCCTGTATCTGTGTGGGTTTCCTCTGGGTGATCCAAAGATGTGCAGGTTAGGTGAATTGGCCATCCTAAATTGCTTGTAGTGTCCATGGAAGTGTGGGTTAGGGGTGTTCGCCATGGGGAAATGCAGGGATAGGGTTGGGGGTGTGTCTGGGTGTGATGCTCTTTGGAGGGTCGGTGTGGACTTGATGGGCCAAATGGCCTGATTCCACATTGTAGGGATTTTGATTCTTTTGGAGAATCTGTGGGAGGCTGCCAAAACCATAGTTCTTTGGATTCCAATTTCTGGAACATCCAACAGCAAAAACTTTTCAGATCAACAATAAGGTTAATTTTTAAGAAAAAAGACATTCAAAATTTTTCAGAAGAAGGGTCCAGACCTGAAATGTCAGCTTTCCTGCTCCTCTGATGCTGCTTGGCCTGCTGTGTTCATCCAGTTCTACACCTTGTCTCTGGCCTAAAGTTTTGTTCTCCCTCTGGAGCTTAGACAGCAACTGACTTAGAATCCCAAAATTATACATTTTAAGCTGCTCAATGAGCAATGACTTAATTAATGTAACAAAGACAGGACTATCTCAGATGCTTTTTGAGAGGTCGCTAAGCTAATAGTGTAGCTTTACCACCTCCATCAGAGTTTCCATTGTAAGGTCAATAAGTAACTGTGAAAAAAATTAACTCTGATTTTAACGAATGGGATTTTAATGCTTTCCTCTGTCTGGAGCTGGCTGGAGGCAGACAATTTGTCTCCAAGCCTTCTGTATCAGTTTTAGTTGGAAAATCTACATAATGCAAGAGTCTTAGAAGCTTCTGGAAATATGGTTATGTGATCAGCCTCAGTCACTTTGTGTCTAGCAGCTTTGTTCCTTTTTAAAAGGAGCAAATATTAACCACCAAAATATTGAAGAAAATAGTTTTGTTTTGGGAGTTCTTTTTTTTTAATGCCCTCTGCTCATGACATTTTGACTGTTACACTGAGCCCAACTTGCCCTTATTCCAGTGTTTTGTTTTGGGTTAAGTCTAGAATAAACTTTAATCCCACCTACTTTCCTTTACATTATTTTAAAAAGTGGATTTTAAAATCTATTTATCATACCTCAAAACAATATGTGGATAGGATGATGATCAACAATGACCTTTCTTTTTACAGCAGAGAAACATAGCTCTTGGGATAGTGTAGGTCCTCCATATTTCTTATGTTTTCCATAAATTGGAAGAGGACCCTCTGGATCTGGAATGTTAACCCTGATTTCTCTTCATAGATAGCATCAGACTTGCTAAGTTTCTGTAGCAGTTTCTGTTTTTGCTTCAACTTTCCAGCATCCACAGTTATGTTTTATTGCTGATGTTGCTTATTCTTTGGGGGAATTCTCTAACAGTGATTATTCTGAAAGTACTAAAAATGTAAATGTTTTGATTTTAAGTTTGTCTTAGTAAGAATATTCAAACTTGTAGACTTTTGTACAGTGTATCAAATTATACAGATTTAAGAGGTGTTCAAAATCATGAGCAGACTGGACACAATAGACTAGGAGAAACTATTCCATTCATGGAAGAATTGAAAATCAGAGGACTCTGTATTAAAATGATTGACTCAAGCACCAATGGCAAAATGAGGAATAACCTGCATACATAACGAGCAGTTAGTATCTGGAATGCTGTACCTGACAGTGTGATGGTGACAAATTCAATTGTGGCCTTTAGAAGAGAACTGGATAACTACCTGAAAGAGAGAATGCGTGAAGAATTCTAGGGCCATACGTGGGCAGTAGGACTAGTTCATGTGGTCTCTTTCTATTCTGTAATCATACTATGATTCCAAAGTCATTAGGTCATGCAGTACGTTTTAGCAAATTTGGCTCTAAATCACTTAGGTTTCCCAATTTATTTTGAGCTGAAAGTAATCTTCCAGTGAGATAAATATGCTGTTCTTACAACTGAATTGCTTTTACAAAGAACTGGCACTGGCACTGGCACTGACAGGAACAGCCAAAAGACCACTTTCACTGCTGCCACCATTCAATGGTTCTACTTTTTCTATATTATCTATTTCTCTAGTTGGGTCTTTGAGGGAGGCTGATAGCGTCAAAATACAAAAACATTTACCAAGTGTCAGTTTTATTAAAATGAATTTTTTTGCCTATTGCTGTAAATTATATATCTTTCTTTGGGCAACCTGATTTATTGATCACCTATTGTCTGTTCAGGCAAGATTTGAAAAAGCAGGAGAGAAAATTGAGCAAATATGATAAATTCAGACACTCATCAATAATGATGCAAATGAGAGTATTTCAGTTGATTACCATTAGCAAGTGAATAGTAGCAGCTTCCTTCTTCACTGCAGGTGATTACTGCTTTTGAATAGTCTCAAATCAATGCTGCATAATAATCCGCTGGTAGGCCTCTTCTCCATTAACAAACAGATCTTATATTGATTCAGTGCATCCTCAAAGCAAATGGATGAAACTTAATGCAAAATTGAAAAAGCATAATCTAATTTCCAGAGGTCCGATAGGTTTATTATGACTTCTGTTGAAATAGCAAAATTCTGCCAATGCTGGAATTATGAAATAAAAACAGAAAATGCTTAGCAGCTCTACCAGCAACTGTGGAGACAGAAATAATCAATGTTTGAAGTTGAATATGACTCTTCTTCGAAATAACATCAGAATTCTTCTGTACTATATACAACAAATAGATCCCATGATCTCTAAGTGGGAACAGGTGATGCAATTTGTATTTACATAGTGCCTTAAATGTAGTAAATGCTGTTGACGCTATCCTGCAACCCACTACCTATTGCCTTCTCACCACATCTCCAATCAGCTGTGAGGGTGAGGAAAAACAACAAGGCCTTCAACAAAATTGAAACAGCAGAGGTACAGTCTTACATGAATCTGCAACATGATGGTCCTCATCCTGTCAGAAGATAGTATGCTGGGTGATGTCAGGCATAATTATTGAGATCATCTTGCTGTCCTCCACAGGAAAGGTCATCTCAAGAATCCTCCTCAACCACCTCTTCCTTGTGGATGAAGAGGGGAGTGTGCAGTGGGACCTGGGTGTCCTTGTGCACCAGTCACTGAAAGTAAATATGCAGGTGCAGCAGGCACTAAACAAGGCAAATGGTATGTTGCCCTCCATTGTGAGAAGTTTTCTGTACAGGATCAGGGATGTGGTGTTGCCGTTATACAGGGATCAAATGTTATGGGGAGAAAGCAGGATTAGGCTATCCAGTTGGACGATCAGCCATGATCTTGAAGAATGGTGGAGCAGGTTCGAAGGGCCAAATGGCCTCCTCCTGCTCCTATCTTTTATGTTTATGAATCTCAGTTTGGCTTCCGCCCATTCAGGGGCACAATAGACATGATTTTCAGTGCACAACAAATCCAAAAAAAGTGCAGGGGACAGTATCGACCTGAGAACATGAATATTCCCCTCAAATTCAGATCCCAGCAAAAATTCACCACCTACTTCCTGATGACTTCCAAGTCTAGATCCTCATCAATGGATCCACCATAGACCCAACACAAATACATACTGGGGTCAAACAGAAGTGTGTCGTTGCACCAATGCATTTCCCTGTCTTCCTCGCCATCACACTCCATTCCATTTCCATGAATCTCCCCACTGTGAGAAGTTAACCCACGGAATGAATGGGAAACTGTTCAACCATCAAAGCGTCCTGATTAGAACTGCCCTAATTTCTGTCATTGAGCTGAAACACACAGATGATGCTTCCATGTACATATACACAGAAGCCAAGCTACAAACTATCGTTGATACATTCACGAAAGCGAATGAG
This sequence comes from Ginglymostoma cirratum, assembly GCA_024137785.1. Lineage (NCBI taxonomy): Eukaryota > Metazoa > Chordata > Chondrichthyes > Orectolobiformes > Ginglymostomatidae > Ginglymostoma > Ginglymostoma cirratum. Next base: position 78,909,446 of record JAHRHZ010000012.1, read on the forward strand.
ACAATGGGCCTCAGACTAAACTCCAATAAACAAAGGCTCTCTACCAGCCTGCTCCTGCCACACAACACTGCACTTGACCATCAAGATCCACGACAAGTACTTGATTAGCACAAATCTTATCCCATACCTGTGGAGCCTTCTCTCACTGTAATCAGATATTGACAATAAAATCCAACATTGACTCTAATGCGCCATCAGATGCCTGAGGAACAGAGACCTCAAAACCAGCAGAAAGCTCATGGTGAGCCATAATCCCCACCCTTCTGCATAAATCAGAGCATACACCCCAAATCATCGGATAGTTATCACCAATGCTGCTTTGCAAAATCCTGTAAGTCCGCTGGTAGGATAGGTGTATCAATGTGAGTGCCCTCTCCGAGATTAATATTCCCAGTTTCAAGGCACTGGTCACATGCAGCCAGTTGTGATGGCTGGACCATATCGTCTGCATGCCCAACATGAGACCCCCTAAATAAATACGCTCCTTTGATCTCCATAATGATAAGCGATCACTAGGAGAACAGAAGAAATACTACAAGGACACCTTGAAAGCCCCCTTAATCAAATTCAGTATCCCTACTATCACAGGAGAATCGATTGCCCTAGCGTCTGTAAAAAATAAAATCAGAGTTAACATTTCAGGTCCGGTAACCCTTCCTCAGAATTTATGGTTGTGGAAATGAGTTTTAGCAAATACTTGGTCAAATACCAGGACTGACAGTGAAATTAATGCCAGTGAAGGACGCTTCGGAGAGGGTACAGAAAAGGTTACCTGGATGTTGTCTGGTATGGGGGATTTTAACTATGAGGAAAGATTGGGTTTGTTTTCACTGGGAATCAGGAGATTGAGGGGCAACCTGAGAGAAGTTTAAAAGATTGTGAATGGTATTATTGAGTGGAGAGTATGAGGCTTTTTCCTAGGGTGGAAGGGTCAGTTACTAGGGGACACAATTTTAAGGTGGCGGTGGGGGGTAGTTTAAAAGAGATGTGCAAGGCACATTTTTCATACAAAGGGTGGTGAATGCCTGAAGTGCATTGCCAGAGGAGGTGGTGAAAGCAGATACAATAGCAGCATCCAAGAAGCACTTGGACGAACATATGAATGAGAGGGGAATAGAGAGATACAGATCCTGCAATTGAAGGCAGTTTTAGTGTGGAAGGGCAAAATGTATCAAAGCAGGCTTGGAAGACCGAAGGACCTGTTCCTGCGCTGTGTTATTCTTTGTTCTTTGTAATGTTACATTGAGTACTCACTGCCCAGAAAAGGGTGTTGTAGATGATGCTAATCACCAGGATCCATGCCTTCAGGGGTGTCTCTCTCAAGAGATTGCTTCACATGCTGTAGTAATGAGTGAGTACCCTCAGGATGCTTGGGGGTCCCAGCTTTATTGACAGCAACACCCCTCTGCAGTCAGCAGATGGCCATATCCACAACCCTGAAACCCAACTGTTGTTCCCGTTTTGACAGAGCTCTTAGACACAGCAACCTACTTGACCATCATTAGGGAGATCTACCTGACAGGTTATCAGCGCAGCCTGTCTCCTGGGCTTTGGCCAGTTATCCCGCCACGTTCAAAACCGACAGGAAACTTCAGATGAACGTGATGCAGCACTGCAACTGTCTGTAACCATCACTATAATAATGTAAATGAAGTAGTCTGTAAATATTGCATGCACACCCTATCTCGAGCTGCTTGTACATCAGTGAGTCACAAACAGGACAGCATGGGTTTGATTCCAGCCTTGAATGACTGTGTGGTTGTTTGCACATTTTCCTTGTGTCTGCGTGGTACGATCTATTGGAGGAACTACATTTAAAGCAATTGCTCAACCTGAATCTCCCGAAAGAGAGAAATAGCTTTAAGTTCCATAAAAATCTGTCATGATTGCAAGAAATTGAAAGGAAAGAATTCCTTCATCATTTGAGAGTTATTTATAAAGACATAACAGTCCTTAAAGTAAATTTTTATTGTGCTGTACTCTAATAATATATAAGACTGTAATATGCTGACTGTTGGCATTAACAAATTACTGGAGGATATAAGAAAGGAGATATTTTGAAACTAGGAACTAAAAAAAACTTAGAGGTAGTAGGAACTGCAGATGCTGGAGAATCTGAGATAACCAGGTGTAGAGCTGGATGAACACAGCAGGCCAAGCAGCATCAGAGGAGCAGGAAGGCTGACGTTTCGGGCCAAGAAGAAGGGTCTAGGCCCGAAACATCAGCTTTCCTGCTCCTATGAT
>JAHRHZ010000012.1:78936689-78955975 GCA_024137785.1 Ginglymostoma cirratum
GTACCTATCCATGCTGCAAGCTCACCTACCTTATTCCGGATACTCCTGGCGTTGAAGTAGACACACATCAAACCAGCTTGCTGTCTGCCAGCACACTCCTGTCCATGTCCTCCCTACTCTCATCCTCCTGTGTACTGGAACTACACCACAGGTTCCCATCCCCCTGCTGAGCTAGTTTAAATCCACCCGAACAGCACTCGCAAATTTCCCACCCAGGATATTAGTATCCCTCTGGTTCAAGTGAAGACCGTCCTGTTTGTAGAGGTCCCACCTTCCCCAGAATGAGCCCCAATTATCCATATACCTGAAACCCTCCATCCTGCACCATCCCTGCAGCCACATGTTCAGCTGATATCTCTCCCTGTTCTTCGCCTCGCTATCACGTGGCACGGGTAACAAACCAGAGATAACAACTCTGTTTGTTCTAGCTCTCAGCTTCCACCCTAGCTCCCTGAAATCCTGCCTTACATCCCTATCCCTCTTTCTACCTATGTCATTGGTACCTATGTGGACCACGACTTGGGGCTGGTCACCCTCTCCTTTCAGGACCCCAAAGACACGATCCGAGACATCACGGACCCTGGCACCTGGGAGGCAACACACCAACCGTAAGTCTCTTTCGTTCCCAACAAACCTTCTATCTGACCCTCTAACTATTGAGTCCCCAATGACTAACACTCTCCTCCTTTCCCCCCTTCCCTTCTGTGCAAGAGGGACAGACTCTGTGCCAGAGACCTGCATCCCAGTGCATGCCCCTAGTAAGTCCCCCCCCCAACAGTATCCAAAACAGTATACTTGTTTTTCAGGGGAACGACCACGGGGGATCCCTGCGCTGAGTGTTTTTTCCCCCTTCTAACAGTTACCCAGCTTTCTTCATGCTTAGGAGTAACTACTTCCCTGTAACTCTTATCTATCACAGACTCTGCCTCCCGAATGATCCGAAGTTCATCCAGCTCCCACTCCAGTTCCCTAACGCGGTCTTGGAGGAGCAAGAGTTGGGTGCACTTCCTGCAGATGTACTTGGATAGGACATTAATGGCGTCCCTCACCTCAAACACCCTGCAGGAGGAACATTCCTCTCTCTGCACTGCCATCCCTGCTAGTCCCCTTATCAGAAAGTAAAAAGAAAGAAGAGAAGCTTACCTGATTTGTCCCTGGTGTATAAGGTTAGAGGAGGTGGATGGGTGGGAGGCCCTACAAGGGTAGGGTCTCGGGTTTAGAAAACACTCACTTATATAGCTGAGAGGGAAAAAAAAGTCCCTCCTTTCCCAGAAACCTCTGCTTTCCGAGGTGCTGCTGCTGCTTAAAGTTTTAACACTAACTAGTCCATTTTCTTCCAAATGTGCGTATATCTTGTCCCTCAGTATCTCTTCCAAGAGCTTTCCCACGATGTCAGGCTCACCAGCCTAAAATTTCCTGGATTACCACTGCCTCCTTTATTAAACAAGGGAACAACATTAGCTAATCTCCAGTGCTCTGGGACTTCACTTGTGGTCAACGGGGATGTGAAGATTACTGCCAATGCCCCAGGTATTTCCTCCCATGCCTCTGTGAGCATCTTGGAGTAGATCCCATCTGGTTGTGGGGACTTGTCTATCTTAATGCAATTTAGGATAACCAAAACTTCCTCCTTTAATATAGTGACATTCTCTAGAGTATTCACACACTCATCCCTGACCTCAATATCAGTCATATCCTTCTCCTTGGTGAATACCAATACAAAGTACTCATTAAGGATCTTCCCCATTTCCTGTGGCTCCATGTATAACTACCCTCCTTTGTCCTAGTGTGGGTCTACTTTTTCCCTTGCTACTCTCTTTCTTCTAATATATGCATAAAATGCCTTGGGATTCTCCTTGATCCTGTTTGTTAAAGACATTTCACAGCCCCCTTTAGCCTTCCAAATTCCATATTTAAGTTCCTTCCTACTTTCTACATACTTCTTAATGGCTTTGTCAGTTTGTAGCTGCCTAGACCTGTTGTATGCTTCCTTTTCCCTTTTTGCTAAGCTTACAATTTCCCTTGTCATCCATTGTTCCTGAATCCTGCCCTTCCTATCGTTCAGTTTTGCAGGGGCATGCATGTCCTGCACTTTAATCAACTGGTCTTTAAAAGCCTCCCACATGCCAGATGTAGATTTGCCCTCAGATAACTACTCCCAATCCACACTCCCCAGTTCCTGTCTAATTTGGATGTAACTGGCCCTTGCCCAACTAAGCGCCCTCACCTATGGGCCACTGTTGTCCTTGTCCATGACTACTTAAAATCTTATGGAGTTATGGTCACTAAGCCCAAAATGTTCTCCGACTGAAACATTGATCACCTGACCTGACTGATTCCCTAGTCCGAAGTTTAAAATGGCCTCCTCTCTGGTTGGATTTCAACATACTGTCTCAAAATGCCATCTTGGACACATCTAACAAATTGCTCTCCATCCAAGCCCCTGGCTCTAAAAGAGTCCCAGTCAATAAAAAGAAAGTTGAAGTCACGCATCACAACTACCCTGGTTTTGTCACACCCTTCCAGTGTTTGACTACATATCTGCTCCTCTGCATCTGGTGGGCTATTGGGAGGTCTACAGAAGATTCCCAACATTGTTATTTCGCCCTTTCTATTCCTGATCTCTACTAATACTGCCTCACTGCAAGATCTCTCTGAAGTGTCCCCCTTACCACAGCTGTGATATGATCCCTAATCAGCAATGCAACTCCCCCACCCCTTTTGTTTCTCTTTCTGTCCCTTCTTCAGAAAATTATCAGGGAGGATGGGGCCTCAGTTTAATAACTTATATGAAAGATAAGTCCTCCCTCAGTACTGCACTGAGCCTTGACTATTTGGTTAAGGCACTTAAATCCATAACCTCCCGATTCAAAAGCAGATTGCTACCACTGAGTCAAGGCCGACATCCAGATAAATAAAAGAGTGGCATGCAGATCTCGCCCCCCAAATTATATCTACCCACATGCCCACTTCAGCAGAGAGTTCTATTTTGGTAAATGATCACAGGTTGAGATTACTTTCACTGAAAGTGACTGTGACATCAGATCCACTGGCATCCCTAAACTACTTGACTGCCTGAATAACTACATACGTTGCATTTTTAAATGTAATCTTTTTGTGGAAAAGGTCTTTAAGACATTCTCAAAACTTGAAAAGGCTTAAATGTTAATTTTTTTTTCCTAACTAAAATATTGGCTGTGTGCCCAAACACAGTGTAAAGCCACAGTGAACAATAAACTTCAAATATATACTTCTGCATGGCAGTGTGCTGTAAAGATATCAGACAGAATTTCAATATGGTGTGGTGACCAATGTTGAGAAAGGTGGGAAGATACTAAGAGAATGAAAAAAATCAGCATCTCTACCTCAACATAAGTCTTTGTGATTTTCACATTAATTCTTAAATAGTGCCTTCAGAATCTTATTATTGAGCAACAGTTATCTTCTTTCCATGCATTTGGATCTCATTTAAATCCCTAATTTACGCTAATTTATATGGGACTTCCAATACTTCTCTCCTGCCCAAGATAATGGATAGTGCAAATAAATCATAGCAAGCATTTGGTAATTCAAGTCACCCAATGCTTTTCCAGGCCATTATTCAACTGCTTCTTCATAATAATGTACATGTGCACGCTCCACATCCACCATCCTCCTCAGTGCATGCACAGTGGCATCGATAAACCATCAGCTTAATCACATCATCATGTCTGCTCTCAGACTAACTCACACACCACTTCAGCCCTTCAACACTTCATGCTGGGGATCAGGGACACATATCACTTGCAATCTTCTGCCAGGTCACTTTGCATGCAGTGGCACACATGACTTGTACCTTTGCTTCCATTGTGCTCATTCATGTTGCACTTACTCTGCTTGGAATTTATACTGTCCGGTCCATTATGGTGAGTATTGTCATTTCCGGTTTTGATCTGTATGGGTTTGTATATGGCGTCCAATTCTATATGTTTGCTGATTGAAGTATGGGTGGAGAACCATGCCTCTAAGAATTCCCGTGCTTGTCTATGTTTGGCTTGGGCTACAATGATTACTTTGCGCCAATTAAATTGTTGGCCTTCATTGTCTGAATGTACTGATATTAGGGAGATGTAATGTTTTTGGCAGTCGTTGCATAGTGTTTTGTAAAGCACGTTCGTTCTGCATGTTGTGGGAATGGGGTTTTTAATCCTTGTAAGTGTTTGTCGTAGAGTGGCTGTGGTTTTGTGGGCCACCGTGACTCCTAGTAGTCTTAGGAGTCTTGTTGTCAGTTCCGATATGTTCCTGATGTAGGGAAGTGTGGTAAGTGTGTTAGGTCGTACTGTGTCCTCCTGTTGTTGTCTGTTACATAGGCATCTGTGGATGAAGTTATGGGGATATCCGTTCAAGGCAAGAATCTTGTATAAGTGTTCTTCCTCTTCCTGGCGTAATTCTGGAGTGTTGCAGTGTGTCCTGGTCCATTTAAATAGTGTCCTAACAATTTTTGTTTGTGGTCATTGGGGTGATTGCTGTGGAAGTTGAGGGTTTGATCTGTATGGGTTGCTCTTCTGTATACTGAGGTTTGGAACTCCCCGTTTGTCAGTCGTTCTACTTTAACATCCAGAAATAGAAGTTGATCGTTGTTTTTCTTCTTCCCTTGTGAATTTAATCCCTGTGAATACGCTGTTGATGAGGTGGTGGATCTCTTCTAATTTGTTGCGTTTAATAATGACAAATGTATCGTCTATGTACCGGACCCACTGTTTAGGTTGGATGCGGGGGAGGGTGGTGTGTTCCAGTCTTTGCATGATTGCTTCTGCGATGAGTCCTGAGATGGGTGACCCCATTGGTGTACCATTGATTTGTTTGTATATTTGACCATTAAAGTCGAAGTGTGTGGTAGGCAGAGGTCTAGTAATTTAAGTATGTTATCCTTGCTGATGTAGTTGCTGGTTCACATTGCTGTTTCCTCTCATAATGTGGCCACTGTTTCTTGGGCTAGTGGGATGTCAATTGATGTGAATAAAGCTGTGATGTCAAAGGACACCACAATCTCATTGTCGCTGATTTTTATGTTCTCGAGGGTATTGAGGAAATCTTGGGTTGAGTGGATAGAATGAAGTGATCCGTCTACTAGGTAGTTCAATCTCTGTTGTAGATCCTTGGCCAGTTTGTGTGAAGGTGTGCCTGGTAGGGAGACAATGGATCTGAGAGGGATAATAGGTACTGCAGATGCTGGAGAATCCGAGATAACAAGGTGTGGAGCTGGATGAACACAGCAGGCCAAGCAGCATCATAGGAGCAGGAAGGCTTGACGTTTCGGGCCTAGACCCTTCATCAGAATGTCTGGTTTATGTACTTTAGGCAGTCTATAGAAGCAGGGGCTGTTTGTGTCTTCTGGTTTCATTCTCATGAAGTCTGTCTTGGTTATCTGCCCCACATTTATTAGTCGCTTCAGTGCCTGGGTGATCTTATTACCTAGCTGTGGTAACAAGGTGTACAGCTGGATGAACACAGCAGGCCAAGCAGCATCATAGGAGCAGGAAAGCTTGACGTTTCTGGCCTAGACCCTTCATCAGAAATGGGGGATGGGAAGAGGGTTTTGAAATAAATAGGGAGAGAGGGGGAGGCAGATAGAAGATGGATAGAGGAGAAGATAGGTGGAGAGGAGACAGACAAGTCAAAGGGGGGGGATGGAGCCAGTAGAGGTGAGTGTAGGTGGAGAGGTAGGGAGGAGATAGGTCAGTCCAGGGAGGACGGACAGGTGAAGGGGACGGGATGAGGTTAGTAGGTAGGAAATGGGGGTGGGGCTTGAGGTGGGAGGAGGGGATAGGTGAGTGGAAGAACAGGTTAGGGAGGCAGGGACGAGCTGAGCTGGTTTTGGGACGCGCTAGGGGGAGGGGAGATTTTGAAGCTTGTGAAATTCACATTGATACCATTGGGCTGTAGGGTTCCCAAGCTGAATATGAGTTGCTGTTCCTGCAGCCTTCGGGTGACATCACTGTGTGGCACTGCAGGAGGCCCAGGATGAACATGTCGTCTGAGGAATGGGAGGGGGAGTTGAAATGGTTCGTGACTGGGAGGTGCAGTTGTTCATTGCGAACTGAGCATAGGTGTTCTGCAAAGCGGTCCCCAAGCCTCCGCCTGGTTTCCCCGATGTAGAGGAGGCCACAACGGGTACAGCGGATGCAGTATACCACATTAGCAGGTGTGCAGGTGAACATCTGCTTGATGTGGAAAGTCTTCTCGGGGCCTGGGATGGAGGTGATGGAGGAGGTGTGGGGGCAGGTGTAGCACTTCCTGTGGTTGCAGAGAAAAGTACTGGGTGTGGTGGGGCTGGAGGGGAGTGTGGAGCAGACAAGGGAGTCACGGAGAGAGTGGTCCCTCTGGAAAGCAGACAAGGGTGGGGAGGGAAAAATGTCTTTGGTGGTGGGGTCGGATTGCAGATGGCGGAAGTGTCGGAGGATGATGCGTTGGATCTGGAGGTTGGTGGGGTGGTACGTGAGGACGAGGGGGATTCTTTTTTGATTGTTATTGCGGGGACGGGGTGTGAGGGATGAGTTGCGTGAAATGCGGGAGACACGGTCGAGGGCGTTCTCGACCATTGTGGGGGGGAAGTTGCGGCCCTTGAAGAACGAGGACATCTGAGATGTACAGGAGTGGAATGTCTCATCCTGGGAGCAGATGCGGCGGAGGCGAAGGAATTGGGAATAGGGGATGGCATTTTTGCAGGAAGGTGGGTGGGAGGAGGGGTATTCTAGGTAGCTGTGGGAGTCGGTGGGCTTGAAATGGATATCGGTTTCTAGGTGGTTACCCGAGATGGAGACAGAGATGGTCCAGGTGAACTTAAGGTTGGTGTGGAAGGTGTTGGTGAAGCGGATGAACTGTTCGAGCTCCTCGTGGGAGCACGAGGCGGCGCCGATACAGTCATCAATGTAATGGAGGAAGACGTGGGGTTTAGGGCTAGTGTAGGTACGGAAGAGGGATTGTTCCACGCTGTGGTGTTGGGTCTATTGCCACCTGTTGGTAAGTGGTTGTATCTACAAGCAATGTCTGGATGGACATGCCTAAGGTATATAAACCAGACATCTCTCTCAGGCCCACTTGATCCACTCAGGCCAGGAGTTCCTCAAAACCCTCAAAGACATAAGAATAGACGAGGACGAGACCATGGTCTCCTTTGACATTACTGTCCTATTCACATTGATCAACATACCACTAGCAAAAGAAGTACTAGCAACACTACTGAAAGAGCCAGACCCAAGTAACACCATCTCCACAGACAACATTTTGAAATTCCTGGACCCACGCCTCATGGCCCACTTTACCTTTAATGACCAGATCTACGAACAAATTAACAGGACACCTATGGGGTCACCCATCTCTGAACTAATAACAGAAGCAGTGATGCAGGGACTCGAAAGCACGGCCCTTCTGCAGATCCGACCCAAACCATGGATCCGAAGCATGGATGACACTTTTGTCATCATCAAACGGACTAAAGTAGAAGAAACACACCATCTTATTAGCAACATTTTCACTGGCATCAAATTCACTACAGAAGCCACATCACATTGCAGCAAACCAGAACTACGCCAAAATGAAGAATGCATTTAGAGACAATGGATACCCAAACAGCTGAGTCCAACAATGCCTGTCACACAAACAACGACAGGAAGATACAGGACACACCGACACACTTGTCATGGTACCATACATCAAGACCATATTTGAACTAACCACAAGTGTCTATGGCCACTGGGCATCGGAGTCGCGCGCAAACCTACATCAACACTACACCAATGACGAACAAGAACCAAAGATCCCTTACCCACTATGGACCAAACCAACATAACATACAAGATTCCATGCAAGGACTGCGAAAAACATTACATTGGAAGACAGGAAGGAAATTGGCTACGAGAATACATGAATACCAACCAGCAACAAAAATACTTGACCAATACTCACTCGTCTCCATATATACTGACAAGGAGAACCACAAGTTCAATTGGAACAACGTCAGGATCCTAGGACAAGCCAAACAGAGAAATGCATGGGAATTTCTAGAGGCCTGGTTCTCCACCAAGATGACCATCAATAAACATATAGACTTAGACCCTTTATACACACCACTGCAAAGAAAACCGGAAATAAGGTAATCAACTCCAATGGACCCCAGAGTTTAAATAACAAGCGGAAAAACACAATAAAAAACTTCATTGGAAGCTGCATAGATGATGTTACCCAACAGGGTGATGAAATGTCTGCAAACTAACGAGACAACTCAGTGAGCGAACTAACCACAGCATCCACAACTCAAGCTACAAATCTCCTCAAGAACCTTTAGTGAGTCATATGCTTGGTCTGACCAGAATCTGGGTTCTGTCTTACATTTCAGGGTTTGGGCCACGATGAGTCCTCAGATAATATGCAATTAGCCTAGGGATTACAGGTATATCAGTCAGGGTACTTTGGAGACATCAGAACAGAGAATCAGCCAATATATCTTGCAGTGAGACAAAGGAGTGATTGACTAAGGTTAAAATGACAGAAGAGCAACCGTTGGTGATGGATGAGCAGGAGAGATGGTGAAGCATTTCCAGCGAGTGAGTACGAAGTGCGGAGGAATGGAAGTGTTTGTAATTTGGGAGGATGAGGTAGTTGTAAGTCGTTGAGTGGACATGATGCATGCAATTCTGTGAGTTGCTGTTCATGAGCATTGCTGAGAGGCATGTGATAGAGTTACAGAGAAAAGTAGTGGTTCTGTCAGTGTGAGGTAACAAAATGAAAATGGAGACACTTATCCTTGTACTTTGTAGAAAATCATTAATGTTCTTTCCTTACTGCTGGCTGTCTTTTTTCACCTTGAACACAGCATTGACTTGGGCTGCAATTTGGGCCCAGGTTGCATTAGTCTAGTGTAGTGAAATCCTTTGGAATCCCATAGTAAAGAGGAATATCCTCCTTTTCACCGATCCATCCATCAAGATCTCTAGGTTCTTTCCTGTGAAGTAGGGAGGGAGCTTTTCTTTCTCCGGGTCCACATCGTCAGTTGAGCAGCACAGCATGAGAGGCAGTTCTCAGCTTGCAGCATTTGAAGTATTGTGCATTTGGGCCTTTAATATGGTACCAATATGGTGGACTCCAGGAAGTGCTGGTAATGGGGAGCGTTTCTGTCTCTCGCACTGGGTTATTCACTGAGTAAGGTACCCAAGACCCCAGTTGTAAAATTCATGAGATGAACAGCGGAAGATTGCATGATAAAAGTCGCTGCAAGCTGTGGTGAACCAGGCAGACAAATATCACTTAATAAACAATTTTAGCAGAAAATGGAAAAATTCCACCATAATTCCTGGCTGTTTAACTCCGGTGACATAATTGTCCTTTTGAAAACCTGAAATTGTAATATATCTGCTGAGCCTTTTGGTTGTGTATGTAAACCTTCATCTAAATTATTGTTCATTTTACATTAGTCGATAATTAAACACAGCGATGGTGAAATTCTGTTGTCACATGCAGAATACATTAACTGTGCTTTTGTTTTCAGTTACTCAGGAACATGATTTTGAATACCGTGATTTCTGTGAGACTGTGTTAGTGAAGTGCATACAAAGATTTGATCAGCCAACCAAAATGCATGTGATAATTTTACAGATCGTTATATTAAGGCTGAAGCTTACAAAAAAATAGTGTTTCTGTTCTTTTGTCCTAGCTGGTTGGCTCAGTTATCCTGCGAGTAAGAAGTCATGGTTTTCTGTGCAAGAAAAAATTATTTTAAAAGTTGCCTACCCAGTGCCAATGTTTGTGGCATCTGTTTAAAGCTGAAGAGGGAAAAGGCAGGTCCAATTGACATTGGTACTGACATGGACAACGACGTAGGCAGGACAAAGAACGAGGCTCTGCATTGTCAACGTAAGAAGCTAGGCATCAAATTAAGAAGCAGAACCTCATAAATGATAATTTCTGGATTATTACCTGATTGTCTTGCAGATTAGCATAGGCAAATCAGATTACAGAGACGAATGCAATTCTCAAAGATGCGTGGGAGAAGTAGGTTCAGTTCATGGGTCTTTGGTGCTAATACTGGGGAAGTGGGATCTGTATCACTGGGATGGTGTCAACCTGAACAATGCAGGTATTCAGTGGACTGCATAGCTAGGAAAATAGAAAGGGTTTTAAAGTAAACAGGGGATAACATTCTGGAATCAAAGAGTAGAAACAAAGCAAAAGAGAAAGGCATTAATACTGAAAATGGTAAACAGACTGTGACAGGATGGGAGAGAGAGTGTAAATCACAGAAATATTATAGGTTACAAAAAGAATATAAGGATACAATTAAAGACACGGTATCTGAATGCACATAGCATTCAAAACAAAACAGATGAACTAAGAAATCAAGAAATGAATGTACCATTGGGTGGCCTTTGGCTACAGAGACATGGGTATAGGGTGCATGGATTAGGACCTGAAGTGTGCAGGACGTTTAGGAAGGGCAGGAAATGAGGAAAAGGGAGAAGGGTGGCTCTGTTTGCTAGTGATAGTATTAGCACAATATAAAGGATGATCTAGCTCAGGAAAAACAAGTTATGGAAAAAGTTTGGGTAGGTTGCAAAATGATAAAGGTAAAAAATCATTCTTGAGAATGATGAATAAACCCCACCTCACAGTGATCACATGTTAAGGTGAAGCATAAAGGAAGGAATTGTAGGAAACTGACAGAAAGAACATCAATAACCTTGGGGAGATTCTCACCTACATATTGCCTGGAAAAGTCATATAGCAAAGATTGCCTAGATACAAAATTCATAGAATGTTTTCAAGACAGTTTCTTAGAACCGTGCGTAAGAAGAGAGCAGGCTATATTAGACCCGGACTTGCGCACCAAGATAGAATTAATTAATGATGTCATTGTGAAGATGCCCCAAGTAGCAGCAAGCATGATATGATTAAATTTTACATTAAATTTGAGGAAGAGAGGGTTGGGTCTGAGAAAAGTGGTGCAATTTTTCCATTTTCAGTTAGTTTCTTTGTTCAGTTAGATTCACTGCACCTGCTCAACCATGGCTCGGTGTTCCCTTTCTCATGCAATTGCGTAGCAGGAGTCGCAAAAGTGTTTGCCACTGTTGGCACTTTTAGTGTTCACATCTCTGGTGCTCAAGGTACTTCAGATACTTCAAGTCAGGAACTTGGCCCTCATACTGTGCTGATTGAATATTATCATTGAGAGCAATACCCAGAAAGGAAAGCTTGAGCCCCACTTCCGTGTAAAAAAACAGAAGGTGTCGGTCCTTTCTTCAGCTGATTACCTCAAGATGCCACATCACCAGATCCAGCCAGCCTGAATATTGACAACAGACTGAATCCAACTTGTGCCCCTTGTTAAAAGGAATGGCCAGCAGTGCAGGAAGAAGGTTAATGATATTCTGCATTCCACATGGTAAGTGCCATCATTCTCTCCACAACCTCACATTCACAGAGCCACCACACTCTAACTCAATCTTCGCACATATATGTCACCAAGGCTCATGGACTAATACTGTCAAAATTGCATGCAGTATCTCCACGCAGTGGTTCTCATCCACCTCAACCTCCAAAACTGTTAACCCTTTGTGCCCCCTGCATGTGATACTAACCTTCTTTCCTGCTCATATATCACCATGAGTCGCTCCTACATCCATCATAGTCAATCCCTCCCTTTATCTCATTGCAGGAAAGATTGGCCATAACCAGGCTGAGAAAGCCATGTGCAATGGACATCAAGATCCCTATTTCTTACAAGGAAAGTCTTAGAATTGGCAGGAAAAGGCCTTAACTGCTCAAATGGGGACATGGTGACCTCAATGGACCACCAACTCAGTAAGCTTCATTTTGCTGTGCTACACTGCTCTCTCATTCCAACAGTGGTAACTCATTATTAATCTGCAGAAGCTTTTACTCTCTGACGCAACTAGTTCCCCCTTGACTCTTATGCAGGCACTAGCAGCATCTAACAAACCTCTGTCAAGAAGGGTTCAACACCAAAGACCCTCAGCTTCACTTTCACCTCTGAGGAGGAATCCACTGAATCATCAGAAGTTGCACTGCAAGGTTTTGCACGCATCCTCCACCATCTCAGACTTTCAGTTCAGTGTTTTCTATATGTATTAGACCTGGGAGCTCAGTCTGGTGAGCACATCACTGCCACATCTTGAGGAAGGAAACACCAGGCCTTTGCCATTCAAAAGATTGTTGGACATGAGGTACTATTCAGCCCTTGGCACAAGATGATCCAATTGTCTTAGCCATTAATTAGGCCATCAACATGGTTAAGCAGACAGTGGAACATCAGGCAGGTTTGTAAGAGCCAATTGGTAAGACTAACAGGGCCAATGCAAAACAATCTCTCTCAAGCCTAGTTGTGAAGGGAGACTGAACTCAGTTGTAATGGGAGAGAAAGGAAAAATAAGATATGCTGGGGACACACAGATGGCAGCGGTGACACATACTTGTACTAAATTTGCACTCTTTGATACACATATTCACCAACACTCTTTGAACATTTGTTGTGGTGTCCTTTTCACTGTCGGGCCTGGTTAAGTCACACCCATGTGAGAGATGAGCAGCCTGTCCAGACACCCCAAAGATGAAAGAAGTTGTAATAGCCAATTGTTGCTTATCTGTTCTAAACAACTGACACCTCAATTGCAAACAGTTTGAAATATCAAGGATCCTTGACAGCCGCTTTGATAACTTGAACTAAAGCATTGCATTTTAATGTAGATGGCACTGAAGCTAAAAGCAATGTGCAGGGATTATGCTAGGCCTGTACGAAGTAGACATGTTACATCTGTACCAGAATGGGGCCAGCATCCTTGCAGGGATTTTGTTGGTGCTGTTAGGGAGGGTTTAAACCAATTTGGTAAGGGGGTGGGATCTGGAGAGAATGATCAGCAGGAGAAGGTGAATGGCCAAGATTAGAAGTGACAACAAGTGAGTCAGGAAGGCATATTGGCCAGTTAAGGCATAAGTGAGTTTTTCAAGGTTGGATGGTATGTATTTTAACACGGGAGTCTGATGAACAAGCCAGATTAATTGAGGGTACAAATTAAAACCTGGAGCTATGGTAACATTGCTGCCACTGAGCCATAGAACATAGAACATTACAGTGCAGTACATGCCCTTCGGCCCTCGATGTTGCGCCGACCTGTGAAACCATTGTGAAGCCCATCTAACCTACACTATTCCATTATCATCCATATGTTTATCCAATGACCGTTTAAATGCCCTTAAAGTTGGTGAGTCTACTACTGTTGCAGGCAGGGCATTCCACGTCTTCACTACTCTCTGAGTAAAGAACCTACCTCTGACATCTGTCCTATATCTATCACCCCTCAATTTAAAGCTATGCCCCCCATGCTAGCCATCACCATCTGAGGAAAAAGGCTTTCACTGTCCACCCTATCTAATCCTCTGATCATCTTGTATGTCTCTATTAAGTCACCTCTTAACCTTCTCGCTAACAAAAACAGCCTCAAGTCCCTCAGCCTTTCCTCATAAGACTTTCCCTCCATACCAGGCAACATCCTGGTAAATCTCTTCTGCACCCTTTCCAATGCTTCCACATCCTTCCTATAATGCGGCGACCAGAACTGTACACAATACTCCAAGTGCAGCCGAACCGGAGTTTTGTACAGCTGCAACATGATCTCACGGCTCCGAAACTCAATCCCTCTACCAATAAAACCTAACACACCGTAAGCCTTCCTAACAACCCTATCAACCAGGGTGGCAACTTTCAGGGATCTATGTACACGGACACTGAGATCTCTCTGCTCATCCACACCACCAAGAATCTTACCATCAGCCCTGTACTCTGTATTCCTGTTACTCCTTCCAAAGTGAATCACCTCACACTTGTCCGCATTAAACTCCATTTGCCACCTCTCAGCCCAGCTCTACAGCTTATCTATGTCCCTTTGTAACCTGCAACATCCTTCCGCACTATCCACAACTCCACCAACTTTAGTGTCATCCGCAAATTTACTAACCCATCCTTCTACGCCCTCATCCAGGTCATTTATAAAAATGACAAACAGCAGTGGGCCCAAAACAGATCCTTGTGGTACACCACTAGTAACTGAACTCCAGGATGAACATTTCCCATCAACCACCACCCTCTGTCTTCTTACAGCTAGCCAATTTCTGATCTAAACGGCTAAAATCACCCTCAATCCGTATTTTCTGAATAGCCTACGGTGGGGAACCTTATCAAACGCTTTACTGAAATCCATATACACCACATCAACCACTTTACCCTCATTCACCTGTTTGGTCACCTTCTCAAAGAACTCAATAAGGTTTGTGAGGCACGACCTACCCTTCACAAAACCATGTTGACTATCCCTAATTAAATTATTCCTTTCTAGATGATTATAAATCCTCTCTTATAATCCTTTCCAACACTTTACCCACAACTGAAGTAAGGCTCACTGGTCTATAATTACCAGGGTTGTCTCTACTCCCCTTCTTGAACAAGAGGACAACATTTGCTATCCTCCAGTCTTCTGGCACTATTCCTGTAGACAATGACGACATAAAGATCAAAGCCAAAGGCTCTGCAATCTCATCCCTAGCTTCCCAGAGCATCCTAGGATAAATCCCATTCGGCCCAGGGGACTTATCCATTTTCACACTTTCCAGAATTGCTAACACCTCCTCTTTATGAACCTCAATCCCATCTACTCTAATAGCCTGTATCTCAGTATTCTCCTCGACAACATTGTCTTTTTCATGTGTGAATACTGATGAAAAATATTCATTTAGTGCCTCTCCTATCTCTTCTGACTCCATACACAACTTCCCACTACTATCCTTGACTGGCCCTAATCTTACTCTAGTCATTCTCTTATTCCTGATATACCTGTAGAAAGCTTTAGGGTTTTTCTTGATCCTACCTGCCAAAGACTTCTCATGTCCCCTCCTGGCTATTCTTAGCTCTCTCTTTAGGTCCTTCCTGGCTAACTTGTAACTCTCAAGCACCCTAACTGAGCCTTCACGCCTCATCTTTACATAAGCCTCCTTCTTCCTCTTGACAAGAGTTTCAACTTCTTTAGTAAACCACGGTTCCCTCGCTCGACCACTTCGTCCCTGCCTGACAGGTACATATTTATCGAGAACAAGCAGTAGCTGTTCCTTGAACAAGATCCACATTTCAATTGTGCCTTCAATTCCTTCCTCATCCTATGCATCCTAAATCTTGCCTAATCGCCTCATAATTGCCTTTCCCCCAGCTATAACTCATCCCCTGCGGTATATACCTATCCCTTTCCATCGGTAAAGTAAATGTAACAGAATTGTAGTCACTATCACCGAAGTGCTCACCTACCTCCAATTCTAACACCTGGCCTGGTTCATTACCCAGTACCAAATCCAATGTTGCCTCGCCTCTTGTTGGCCTATCTACATACTGTGTCAGAAAACCATCCTGCACACATTGGACAAAAACTAACCCATCTAAAGTACTCGAACTATAGCGTTTCCAGTCAATATTTGGAAAGTTAAAGAAAGTTAAAGATATTTTGGAAAGTTAAGATTCCTATCCAGAATCATCTTTGCAATCCTTTCCTCTACGTCTCTGGAACTTTTCGGAGGCCTGTAGAAAACTCCCAACAGGGTGACCACTCCTTTCCAGTTTCTAACCTCAGCCTTTCTGCCACCGTAATACTGTCCTTGACTAACAGTGCCACACCTCCCCCTCTTTTACCACCTTCCCTGATCTTACGGAAACATCTAAACCCCGGAACCTGCAACAACCATTCCTGTCCCTGCTCTATCCACGTCTCCGAAATGGCCACAACATCGAAGTTCCAGGTACCAACCTATGCTGCAAGTTCACCCATCTTATTCCGGATACTCCTGGCGTTGAAGTAGACACACTTCAAACCACCTTCCTGCCTGTCGGTACACTCCTGCGACCTTGAAGCCTTATTCATGACCTCACTACTCTCACCGTCCTGTTCACTGGAGCTACAATTCAGGTTCCCACCCACCTGCTGAATTAGTTTAAACCCTCCCAAAGAGCATTAGCAAATTTCACCCCCAGGATATTGGTACCCCTCTGGTTCAGGTGTAGACCATCCCATTTGTAGAGGTCCCACCTACCCCAGAATGAGCCCCAATTATCCAGGTATCTGAATCCCTCCCTCCTGCACCATCCTTGTAGCCATGTGTTCAACTGCTCTCTCTCCCTATTCCTCGCCTCGCTAGCACGTGGCACGGGTAACAAACCAGAGATAACAATTCTGCTTGCTCTTGCTCTAAGCTTCCACCCTAGATCCTTGAATTTCTGCCTTTCATCCCCATCCCTTTTCCTACCTATGTCGTTAGTGCCTATGTGGACCACGACTTGGGGCTGCTCCCCCTCCCCTTTAAGGATCCCGAAAACAGGATCTGAGACATCAGCGACCCTGGCACCTGGGAGGCAACACACCAACCGCGAGTCTCTCTCATTCCCACAGAATTTCCTATCTGTCCCCCTAACTATGGAGTCCCCAATGACTAATGCTCTCCTCCTTTCCCCCCTTCCCTTCTGAGCAACAGGGACAGACCCTGTGCCAGAGACCTGTACCCCATAGCTTACCCCGGTAATTCGTACCCCACTACAGTATCCAAAACGGTATGCTTGTTATTTGAGGGGAACGACCACAGGGGATCCCTGCACTGTCTCCCTGTTCCCTTTCCATCCCCTGACTGTAACCCATCTACCTTTTTCCTGTACCTGAGGTGTGACTACCTCCCTGTAACTCCTCTCAATTATCCCCTTGGCCTCCCGAATGATCCGAAGTTCATCCAGCTCCAGCTCCAGTTCCCTAATGCGGTTTCCAACAAGCTGGTGTTGGGTGCACTTCCCGCAGATGATTACCTCCCACATTCTACAGGAGGAGCATGCAACTGCCCTAACGTTCATTCCCACTGTTCTGAATTCCCAAACAGACTATTGAGAGAAATAAAAACTAGTAACCGTACCAAATCGGCACTCAGAACCTTTTGTTTTTGGTTAGAGCAGGAGGATGGGTGAGAGACACTACCTAAGTAGTGTTTAGGGTAAAGCAACCGCCCAAATATATTAGAGATAAAAGGTACTGCAGATGCTGGAGAATCCGAGATAACAAGCATGGGGCTGGATGAACACAGCAATATGATGCTGCTTGACCTGCTGTGTTCATCCAGCCCCATGCTTGTTATCTCGCCCAAATATATTACCTCACTTACTCTGCCGTCCCGTGTCCGCTCCTACTAAACCTTCCCAGCGGTCCCCTCGCACTCTCTCCCGACTCCCGCTGCTGAACAAACGGAGGCCGCCGACTCCACGAGGTAAGCCTTTTAAAAGCTCACCTTCCCAGCAGTCCCCTCGCACTCTCTACCGACTCCCGTCGCTGAACAAACGGATGCCGCCGACTCCATGAGGCAAGTCCCTCAAAGTGAAAAACAGCAATCAGGACCAGCAGCTAAATATCCCAGGATTCTATAGGTGTGAGGCTAGAAAAGCACAGCAGGTCAGACAGCATCAGAGGAGCAGGAAAGTTAAGGTTTCAGACTGAAACCCTTCATTAAGACTGGGAGCCCAGAAATAAATAGATGGAAGGGGGTGGGACTGGGAGAAGAGTAGGAGAGATGGCGATAGGTGGATACAGGTAGGGGGTTATTGAAATTGGTCCATGGGAAGGGTGGAGTGGATAGGTGAGTAGGAAGATGGACAGGTTAGGTCATGTCAGCGAGGTGAGGGAAGGGAGGGCCAGATATGGGCTAAGGCCAGGGCTGGAGGGATTTTGAAGCTGGTGAAGTCAATGTTGAGGCCATTGAGCTGTAAGCTCTCAAGGCGAAATATCTGGTGTTGTTCCTGGACTTAATTTTAGGGAACAAAACTGGGAAGTGTTTGAAGATTCAGTGCAGAAGCATTTTGCAGACTATGATCGTAACACTGTTAGATTCAAGGTTGTTAGGGAAAGGGACAAGGATGGGCTTGAAATCAAAGTTCTTAACTAACTATGATTGCCAAGGGACAGGCTAAACTATGAGTCATTAACTTGATGACTTCATTATCTGTGCTTCACTTTTATCACAAGGAAAATCATGAATCCAGACAATTATTTGTTTGACCTAACTCAATACATGCAATTCATTAAACACAGCTAAATAATTCAAGATCAAAATAAAATTGCTTTGTCACTTAAAATAAAAGTTGTTGTATTGCAGAATGTAAATAAAGTTGTTCCTGTGGGAGATATCAAGTTACAACAATTAAGTACTCAGTTTTCTCTGATGTAAGAAAAATAGAACACAGATCACTGGGCCAGTACTCAAAAATAGTCTACTTTAGAAAGGTATAAGAAGTATATGGAAGAACAGCACATTTATTTTATTTAATCAACGAAATGTAAATTCGATGAAATCACAATATAATGCTGTATTTTTTTGATATGTTTCAAAATGATTCTTCTATTTTCACGTAAAACTATCCAGCTATTGCAAATATGTAACCAACTGGCTCAACATTGATTTGTAAATATTGCATAGCCTTCTTAACTCATGAATACTTTCCTAACAAGTTCATATAATTGCTACAGTGCAGATAGAGGCCATTGAGTTTGCACCAACTCTCTGAAGGGCATCCCAACCAGATCCACCCTATTCCTGTAACCCCAGATTAACCATGGTTAATTTACCTAGCCTGCGTATACCAGAATACTGTGGGGCAATTTAGCATGGCCGCACCACTTAACCTGCACATCTTTGGATTGCAGGAGAAAGCTGGAGCATCCGGCCAAAACCCATGCAGACACAGGGAGACTCCGCATGCAAACTCCACACAGGCATCCAGGATTGGAATTAAACCTGGGGTTTTGGAGCTGTGGGGCAGCAGTACTAACCACTGTGCCACTCAAGTTGGTTTGGATTTGCTCCATTTAGTTCCACTCTCAGTTTTCCTCCTATTGCTCCATACACTAAATTTCTGTATTTCAATTCACTTCACTTCCCCATCACTTAATAGGCAAGGTTAGTGTCTGTGACATCCAGATTTTAGTGGGTGAATCTACTCACAGCAGTGAGTAGCTTTTCTAGCAGTGTCATTTCAGTAAGCACTTGGAAGGAGCTCCTGCCCAAGTTACAATGGTAGACCAGGATATGTTTTGAGGGAAATCAAAGTGTTACAGATGGAATGTTGATTAATATTCAATATTAATAAATTATTAATAAATGATTAATTAATAAATGATTAATAAATGATTCTTCTATTTTCACGTAAAACTATCCAGCTATTGCAAATA
>JAHRHZ010000012.1:78955985-78967163 GCA_024137785.1 Ginglymostoma cirratum
ACTCATGAATACTTTCCTAACAAGTTCATATAATTGCTACAGTGCAGGATACCATGAACAAGGCACTCAAACAGCTAAACCACGGCAGCCCACAAGCTATATCAAGTTTTTCATTGTGCTAAGTTGATACTTTTTGGCGTTAGAAAAGATTTCACAATGTTTTCAATCCTTTTATCAGATGTGGCCATTGCTATCAAGGCAAGTATTTATTGTCATCCCTAATTTCCCTTGAACTGAATGGCATTTAGGCTATTTCAGAGGAATTTCTCTGTAACAATTTTCACCCTGAATGGGTAGTAAATATCGAATAGCATTTTAAACTGTGGTTACCTTCTCTGATTTTGTTTCCAGTGTCTCATTTATTGATTCTAAAATTCAAAATGTGGTTAAACTATGCAGTATGGTATTAATCAGGAAATGTTTGAAGCTTCCAGCTTGGCTAACCTTGTAATCATGGGTAACTTCAATCTGAATATTTATGGATAAACCAATTGAGCATTAAAGCTGTGGAGGAGAGGTTTCTGGAGTGTATTACAGATAGTTTTTTAGAGTAGTATGTTGACGACCCAACTGGAGGACTTACTACTTTGGATCTAAAATTATGTAATAATAAAAGAGTTCATCAATAATCTTGTTCTAAAAGAAAATTTAGGGATTAATGACCACATGGGGTGGCGTGGTGGCTGAGTAGTTAGCACTGTTGCTTCTCACAGTGCCAGTGACCCAGGTTCAATTCTACCAGCGGGCAACTGTCTGTGTGGAGTTTGCACATTCTCCCTGTGTCTGTGTGGGTTTCCTTCGGGTGCTCTGATCTCCTTCCAAAGTCCAAAGATGTGCAGGCTAGGTGGATTGGCCATGCTAAATTGCCCGTCGTGTCCAGGGATGTTTAGGTTAGGCAGGTTAGACATGGGAAATGCAGGGTTAGGGGAATGGGTCTGGGTAGGGTGCTCTTTGGAGGGGCAGTGTGGACTTGTTGGGATGAAGGGCCTGTTTCCACACTGTAGGGACTCTATGAATTTTACATTACGTTTGAAAGCGAGGTAGTTCAATCTGAAGCATGAGTATTACATTTTAATAAGGAAAATTATGAAGGCATGAGAAGCAAATTGGCTGAGGCGGATTGGAAAAATACATTAAAAAGCGTGGCAATGGGTTGTCTTTAAAGAGCCTACTTTAAAAACTTACAGCAACTATAAATTCATTCAAGATATAAAACTCAAAAAAGTTTGAGTTGACAAAGCAAATTAAGCATTATATAAGACTAAGAGAGAAAGCTTATAGAGTGGCCAGAAAAAGTAAGAAAGTAGGGGAATTTATACATGGGAAAAGAGAAATGGTGGAGAAGCTAAATGATTACTTTGTGTTCATTTTCACTGAGGAAAATACAAGAGCTCTCCCAGAATTAGAGAGTCAAGTGACAAGGGGGAATGAGGAGTTGAAGGAAATTAGTATTAGTAAGGTTGAACTGGAGAAATTAATGGGTGTGAAAGTTGACAAGTCGCCATGACCTGATATCCTATATTCCAATTTTAAAGAGATGGCTATTCAGATAGTTGATTTATTGGCGATCATCTTCGAAAATTCCAAGTTTCTGAAATGATTCCTGCAGATTGCAAGGTAGCAAATGTGACCTCAATATTTAAGAAAAGAAGAAGAGGGAAAAAAAGGAAATATGGAATTGGAAAAATTTATTAATTTCACTTCAGATTTCCACTCTGTCCTCACCTTCACCTAGTCCATCAGTGACTTCTTCCTCAGTTCCCTTCCTTGACCTCTCTCTGTTTTCATTTCTGGGATAGGCTGGCTACTGATGTTCACTACAAACCCACTGACTTCCACAGTTAACTTGATTAAAAATACTCACATCCTGCTTCCTATAAGGACACAATCCCATTCTCACTGTTTCTCTGCCTCTGTCGTGTCTGATCTGATGATGCAACCTTTGGCAGGGGAACCTCAGAAACATCCAACTTTTCTCACAGCTGAGGATTTCAATTACCACGGGTAACAGGGCCCTTAGCTGTGTCTGACCCATCTTCTGCACTTCCGCCCTCACTCTTTCTCTTCCCTTCCACAACAATTATAGGATTCCCCGGTACTTAATTACCACCCCACCAACCTCTGCTTCCAAAGCATTGTAAGCCACCATATTTGTCACTTCTAGCAGGATGCCTCGACCAGATACATATCATCTTCCCCTCCTTTGTCAGAATTCTGCATGGGCCATTCACTCTGGATCACTCTGGCTCACTCCTCTTCTACTCTCAATACCTTCCTGCGCCCCCATGGCACCTTCCCATATAATTGTAGAAGGCGTAATACCTGCCAGTTTACTTCCAACCTCCTCACTATCCAAGGCCGCCCACACACCTTCCAGGTAGAGCAGTGAATTACTTGCACTTTTTCAGTTTAGTTCATTGTATTCACTGCTCATTCATGGTCTACTTTACTTTGGGGATACAAAACACAAATTTGGTGACTGCTTTGCAAAACTTCTATGTCTTGTACCACAAAATGACTCTGAGCTTCCAGTTGCCTGCCACCTCAACACGCCACTGTGTTCCCAAACCAAAATGTCTGTTGCAGGCCTGCTGCAGTGTTCCAGTGAACTTGAGCACAACTTGAAGAACAGCATCTCACCTTTCACTTGAGGGTCCTGCAGCCTCTTGGTCTCAACATCAAGTACAATAACTTTCAAGTCTGATTCTGTCCTTCCATGTCTTTTATCCACCCCCGGCACCCTGGCCCTGGAATGACATGGGTTGTTTTCAGCACAGCCAACCTGTTCCCACTCACTTTTGGTCCTATTATCATATTACATAGGTTACTTTCAGCACAGCGTACCAATTCTTTCCTATTCTTAGCCCACATTATCATTTATTCAGCTTTGCGTCTGTCCTAGCCTACGGCCAATAATCCCCTTGTCTGCCTATCCCTTCCATATCTCTCACCTATCCACTTACCTCTTCACCCCCATCCCACCCCCATTAACTCTCAGCATAAATGCTGTTTCTTCTCAGTTGCTGGCAGTTCTGGTGAAGAGTCACTGGCTTCAAATCATTAACTCTGTTTTCTCCCCACAGACGATGCCAGACCTGCTGAGTTTCTTCATTAATTTCTGTTTCGTTTCAGATCTCCAGCATCCCCAGTTGTTCTGAGGAAGGGTCACCAGACTTGAAATGTTAACTCTGATTTTGTCTTCATAGATGCTGCCAGACCTGCTGAGCTTTTCCAGAAACTTCTGTTTTTGTTCCTGATTTACAGCATCTGCAGTTCTTTCAATTTTTATTCCCAGTTATTTGTTTTATAGCTACAGATCTATCAGCCTTGCATCAGTAAAAGAGAAAATGTTAGAACCTACCATAAAAGACATGATAAGCGGTCACTTGGATAAAAATTAGTTAATTGAGTATGGATTTGCAAAGGTGACTTCTTTTTACAAACTTGTTGGGGTTTTTCGAGGCCGTTGCTAACAAAATTGATAAAGGGGAGTGGATGGATATAGTGTACTTGGATTTTCAGAAGGCTCCCACAGGAGGTTCTATAGCAAAATTAAAGTACATAGTTGGAAGGTAATGTACTGATCTGGGTTAAAGGTTGACTAACAGGTAGAAAATAGAGAGCAGGAATAAACAAATCATTCCTGCATTGGTAGGCTATGTCTAGTGGGGTGACCATAAGGATTACCAATTGGGCCCCAGCTGTTCACAATATATATCAATAATTTGGGCATGGGAATCAAGTGTAATATCACCAAATTTCCAGATGATACAAAGCTAAGCAAGAATGCATGTTGTGAGGAAAATAGAAAGCAGTCTCAGGAATATTTAGACAGGCTTAATGAATGGATAAGTACGTGAGAAATGGAATATAAACATGGAAAAACATGAGGTTTCCTACTTGATAGGAGAAACAGACATGCAGAATATTTCTTAAATGGTGAGAGGTTGGAAAGTTTAGATGTGAAAAGGGACCAGTGTGTCCTTGTCACTAAGGCACTTAAGCCTAACATGTAGGTACAGCAAGTTGTTAGGAAGGCTACTGCAGTATTAGCCTTTATTCCAAGAGGATTTGAGCACAGGAGTAATGTAGTCTTACTTCAATTTTACAATAGCCTGGTTAGATCACATCCGGAGTATGTTGTGCAGTTTTGATCTCCTTACCTCAGCAAAGACATCATTACCATAGAGAAAGTACAACAAAGATTCACCAGACTTGTTCCCGGGATGATGGGATCGTCCTGTGAAGACAGATTGGGTGAACTGGACCTATACTCTCTGGGGTTTCAAAGAATGAGAGGTGATCTCATTGAAACCTACAAATATGAAAGGAATTGGTTTCACCTGGTTAGAAAGCCTAGAATCAGGAGGTATAATTTTAAAAAATAAGATGATTGCCATTTTGGACTGAAATGCAGAGATTTTTTTAAAATTAGAACATTATGGATCTTTGGAATTCTCTATGTCAGAGGTCTGTGGGAGCTCAGGGATGAATCTTACCCCCAAAAAAAGTCATGTGACATTTTTTAGAGACATTCTCAATGCAGACTCGACCAAGATCACTCACTGTTTCATACAAAAATCACTTTATTAGCTATCTGGCCCGCCACTATGGTGTCCCTCATATCCTCTTCTATTTTCACCTTACCAAATGCTGTTTCTGGACTAACTTGCCTGTCAATATATAGCTGCCAAAAGATTGGTATCCCTAGCACCTGTGTCATATTAAAATGACCACTTTGCACCTGGACAAGCACTGGGATTCTAAATCTGCCCTGCTCGATCAAGGACAGATTGCAAACATGTCAGAGCTGGGGAAGATGGCATTGTAATTCCCCAAAAGGGCCATGGAGGTCCTGGTCAAGGTGGTGGTACAAAAGAGGGACCTTCTATTCTTGAAGGATTGGCAAACAGCCCAGTCTGAAGTTGCCATATGGTTCAGTGTGGTCTCTACCACACAAAGGAATGGCCACATTGCTGCAAGAAAGTCAATTACCTTCTGTACTCCGTCAAAGTAAGATGTCAAATTCTTCTCTTTGCGGCTTCACACTCAATCTATCTTTGCTCCTGCACCCATGTCACACCAAGACTCATGCTCTGGCATTCTCAATATTTCCTTCAACATCTTCCCTCACTTTCTCTCAGTCCTCCAACCTGCCATACCATGAACTCTGCTTGCTCTCTGCTCTAATTACTCAGTACCTCAGAACCCCTAACCACTTTTTGACCACCAGCAGTAACAGGCAAGTTACGCACTTTCACGTCACTAAAACCAGTAGATTTCTCTCATTCAGGAGAAAACAACATACAATAGGGCAGAAAGACCCAGGTAAGTAGAGGAGTGTTTGATATTAGACTCCTCTGTCTTTATTAGGATAAAATCCTGGCCCTCACAAGAGAACACCAAGACTTCTGCTTGGATGCCGAGACATCCATGTCCCACAAACTTAGTAAGTACCGTTCTTCACTCCACTGAAAATCTGACAGTAGACCTGCTGTCAGTGTCATTCATTACATATCACTTTGAACT
Organism: Ginglymostoma cirratum; assembly: GCA_024137785.1. NCBI lineage: Eukaryota > Metazoa > Chordata > Chondrichthyes > Orectolobiformes > Ginglymostomatidae > Ginglymostoma > Ginglymostoma cirratum. Next base: position 78,961,515 of record JAHRHZ010000012.1, read on the forward strand.
ACTGGCAGAAATTTCTCTCTCTTTTGTCTTACGAGTACTGGCAGGATGTCTACAAACCAGATTACCAAAGCTTCAAAGAAGCGCCAGCAAGGCTTCATCCTGAGCCTCCCACCAGGTCAGATTCTGACACCTTGGTGGGAATGATAGCCTTAGAAAGTTTTGGAACATCTTCCTGTGATCACCTCACTGTGCCAGCTCCACAGATGGCTGAGGAAGAAATGCCACAGGAGACTGGCACTTGGGGCACTGCCAAAGATGTAGTACCAGCTCAGCCCAGGCAGGAGAGCACCTTGTGGTGTTAGCAATCAGGGGTTTCATCAGAATACACAGGGATGAAGAGGAACAGCCCACAGGTATTTAGGAGGCAATAGACTACATTGTCCAGAAGTTGCAGCTTGTGCCTGTGTGTAACGTTGTTTCTACTTAAAGGGTCACACTTCTATGGGTGTAGAGGTCTCCTCCCTCACAAGTCTAGACACTTTACCACACACTCCAGGTGTGGTTGCAAGCCACTTACTTTCCCACTGCATACTTTTGATTTCCAGCATGGACACATTTCAACCTGTTGTTTGCAGCCTCCACTTCTAACTAGATCTCCTTCCTGATAGCCCTCCCACTGAACCTTTTGGACTTTACGTTTTCCCAGGTCCCCAGCCCACCTATCCACCTGAACCTGCATCTGCCCACTTTTTCCTGCCAGTCCTGGTATATGAAATGACTGTGCTAAATGTGTTAATTACCCTCTTAAAGGCAGGGTATTCCTGGCCATGGCTGATCCTACTCCCACACAATCCCCTTCCAATCAGTGCATTGTCATATTTCCTCTTTACAGACATTGTTGTCCCATTCACAATTGGCATCCCTCCCCTTTCCCCTTAGCCTGCAGCCCCCAGTCATGAAGAATGGATTCCCATATATCCTTCCCATGGTAGCGGCTGCCATGTCTCCTCCCTCAACATCCCTTCCTCCTAGTTTCTGCAGTTGGGCCTGACGGACTGAACATAGCCTACACCTTGGAGCAACCTAACCAGGTAGTTCCTGCCAAGAAGATTACAAATGCCTGACTGTTGGATATACATCTACCCAAGCAAATCAACTCCACCATCAAATATGTGACCCCGCCTGCCCTCACGCCCCCACCCACAACATGGCCACTATGGAGCCATAGAACTTACTGTAACCCATTCCTTGGACTGCAGAGGCACAGACCTTGTGACAGCGATCACCCTGACTGGGCTGGTGTGGGAGGCTGCCTTAGGCTTATTGTTCCAGGACCGTTGGACTGACAGGTGACTTCATGAACTTTGGTAAGATTTTAAGGCATGGCTGCTTGCTTGCTCCACATGCAGTGTATTTACCGTGTATGCTGCTGGCATTTTGTGTTGGTATGAGATTGACATGATATACACTGCCTGTAAGTCAGTTGTACATCCTCTTGACTGAAGACTACAGACAACCCTGGTTGTTTGACTGTGCTGATTGGTATGGCAAGGCATGGATGTTTTAGGCATGCAGGTAGGTGCTAAGCAAGTGAGCGCATAAAGAGCAAATGAGCAGTCCTGAGATGCAGCCTGGTTCAATCTATTAGCTAGGATCCTGTCCCTGCATGCCACATGTCCTCACAGCTCTTGTTTAATTTTAGTGGCCGGTGAGCCCTACAGTGCAAGTATATTCTTCCTAAACAGCCTGCAATTGGCAAAATGTTTGCGAGGAGTTGGTTGACAAATGTTAGATGGCAATGTCCCAGAGGAGGAGCCCATGTGGCTGATGGCTGATTGCCATGGAGCATGAGGTGTTGTTTTGTGGTGACCAACATGGAGGCTGGTTACAGCTAGTGGTGAACTGAAATTGCAAGGTACCCACTCTGATTCATTTTGAAAATTCTCTATGCCTAGCTTATTCAGTGCATTTGGAAAGATTGTAATTTGAGTATTAATGGAGCAAGTTGCAGCATTAATAAGGCTTTTAATCCCCCGTAATCAGCAACTCATTGCTGCCTAGCGAGAGTCTTGTGTCAGCATTCCAAAAAAAGCATAAAACTACAGCACAATTCTCCCAATGTCAAGATGGGCCTTGGTAGGCTTTTCATCTGATTTTGCCACTAATTTCAGCCAAGTACACACTACCTGGACTCCTACAAGATTCAATGCTCAGTCTTTGAGAATATTTAAAGTAGAAATATTTCTGATGACCAAAATAAAGGGTTCTGGGATAGTTTGGCTAAAAGACATTTAATATCCTATCAGCCATGATCATATCAAATGGCATACAAAATCAATTGGTTGAATCACCTACTCCTCTTCTTATGTTCCTCAGTTTCTATGTCATATAACCTGTTTCGACAGGTCCAAATCCTTTTTGCATCTCTATGATTTCCGAAGTAGTAAACAATTGTTTGAAATGCAAAAGATTTTTAACAATCAAAATTCATTCCTTCAATCTTATTTCGAAAACTAGAAATTGGAAATGATCACACCTTTCAAATATTGAGCTGTTTGTCTGTCTTTCAGAAAAAGGCTGTAATCATCTGCAGTGGTTTACTATAGAAGAAACCTAAATATTAGCTCCCTCCAACATGTATTGTTGATGTAACATTGTTGTAAATAGCTTAGTGCTATTTCAATACTATCACGGGTCATTATGAAGCATGTGATTGATTTTGTTCTCTTCAAAAATGGCATAAAAGGGATTTTCTTTCACGTCTGTCTGCTGGGAAGGTCTCAGGTAGTGTATTGCAAATCAAAACTCTGGCTGAAATTGTCCACCATTTTAGATCCAATAGCAACATCTTACACCATCACTACCAGGATGGTCATCTAGCATAAATTAACTGAATGAAGATTGGGTTTATCCTTCCATGGGTAGGTTGATGTGGGTTAAATTTTGGTCAAGGCATGCATTGATAGGTTTCCTTTCCAATCAATTAATTTATAATTAAGTAGAAATTTTACAATCATCCAGAATCTATATGATGATGTTAATTGATATAAGTTTTGTATTTTCATAACCTCAAACTGAAGTCTGAAGTCACCCTGTTTACCTATTATCTTCTTGATTACCCTTCAACAGTGCATGCATTAAGCATATGATGTCCAATTCTTATGCAAATCAGCTCACTTGATTTCTGACCTAAGCTGGTGACTGAACATATATATTGATAAGATTTTGACCACAGTCATGTCTGTAAATTATTTTGATTACCAACAGCTTCTCTGGACTAGCCAAGATCACTGTGGTATGCGTTAGAACTTGCAACCGGGGAGCATTAGTTGCTATGGTGATAATATTCCCACTAATATTAGTAGCAGCAGCAAGATGTGAAAGGAAAGGGCTCTCTGTGACTCATTCCATTTGTTATACTTGATTTCATAGGCTACAGAGAGGAAATAATGTGCAGCTGGCCTGGGATTATCCTTCATGTCATTTTGTCCCTTCTGTATAGCAGATTCAGTAAATGAGTCTGGCAGGATCATTTTTTAGTAGGAATTTAAAAAAAGCAAAAAATATAAGATGTATAAACATGTGCACATGAAGAATATAATTTCTGGGAAGAACGTACAAATGCAATATTAATGTGAAATAAAATATAGTGCACATGTAATAAAGAAGATGCAATGTAATAACTGTTAATCAGTATCTGTTGGCAGTTCAACAGCTTCATGCAACCAAATACTGCTTCTTTATTCCAAATGTTTTTCTGACAAAATAAATGTTTTAATTAAAACGTGTCACTGATAACCAACCAGGTTAATGTTCCTTCATAGATCATTACTTTTTTTTTGAAAAATGTCACTAAATTCACTATATCTGGGACCTGGCTGCAAGAATTACACAGCTGTTTTGAAATTGCCTTAATTTTTTTCAGTTAAGTTATGCTTGTAAATAAAGGATGAACAGTTTGAATACAGTTGAAAGATCATAAATAATTATTCATCTATGAACCAACAATTTTATTTCAGTAACATTTAATAAGCCTACTTCTATGTAAATTATTTAAATGAAAATGCTGCTTTTGTGTCAGATTTGTGAATATCCAACTAATCACTTTAAGTACAATGCATTTTGTTTGCTTCTGACAGCAATTCCATGCACAAACATTAGAAATGTATCAGTGCCTACAGATCTAGCCTTGAAATATAACCAAAGAGATGTGAAGGAGGTTGCTGAATAGTACACAAAATCATACTCAATGGAGTAGCCACTCTTTTTGAAACTGTTAATAACTTCTAAATATATTAATTAAGAGATAAAACCATACAGTCTGAATTTGCTGTCATGTTAGTTGAAGAATATAGGACAGGATTTTTTTTAACATCTAAAGATAATCTGGATATGGGAAAGGCTAAGTTTTATTATGAGTGGAAACTTCCAATGGAGGGTTGGAATCCAATCTTCCAACGATTCAACAGAGGGTACTTTTGAGAAGCGACTGAGAAGGATTCTGGGAGGGGTCAGTTCAGACACCAGCGACCACCCAGGAGCCAATAACAAGGAGGCAACCTAGAGTAAAGTGGTCATTTTAAAAAGGGCTACTTCGCAGTGAAAATTCCTGCTGGAGGTTTAAGTGTAGGCTTTGGTGACTACCAGGCTTCGGTGAAAGGGGCGATCAGCAATGAGATAAGGCAGTCGGAGGAGGAGCGAACTACTGCAGCTGCTGAAGGGCAAAGGAGAAGTAGAAGGAAATTGAACTGTGACATCACAGCCAGCAAGTAAGTGAAAGGCCGGTCACTGGTAAGTAGTTTCTCTCTTCCCTTATTTTCTCTTGGATTTGCTGCTGTAGTTAAGTTAACTTAAGTGTTAAATCATGGCAGGAGATTCCAGATCTGTGTCATGCTCCTCCTGTGTGATGTAGGAATTCAGGGACCCTTCCGATGTCCCTGGCTCCTTCACACGCAGGATGTGTGTTCAGCTGCAGCCTCTGCCTGACTGCTCGATGGCTCTGGAGCTGTGATTGGGTTTACTTTGGAGCATCCACAGAGTGGCAGAGTTATAGTGACGGGGGTTCAATTGTAAAGGGAATAGATAGGTGTTTCTGCAACTGTAAATGTGAATTCAGGATGGTATGTTGCCTCCTTGGTGCAAGGATCAAGGATGTCTTAGAGCGGCTGCGCGACATTTTGGAGGGGGAGGGTGAACAGCCAGCTGTCATGGTGCGTACAGGCACCAATGATATAGGTAAAAAAAATGGTGAGGTCCTACAATCTGAACTTAGGGTGTTAGGAGTTAAACTAAAAAGTAGGACCTCAAAGGTGGTGATCTTAGGATTGCTACGAGTGACACATGCTAGTCAGAGTGGGAATGGCAGGATAGCTAAGTTGAATATGTGGCTTGACAGATGCAAGAGGGAGGGATTCAAATTCCTGCGACATTGGAAAAGTTTCAGGAGGAGATGGGGCCATTACAAACTGGATGGGCTGCACCTGGGGAGTCATGGGGGTGTGTGTTTGCTAGCACTGTAAAGGATGATTTAAATGGCAGGGGGATAGGAACCAATACAGGAAGTTGGAGAGAAGTGAAAAGGGGATAGAAACAAAAGGCAGTAAGGGGAAAAATGAAGAGATAACAAGCGTGGGGCTGGATGAACACAGCAGGTCAAGCAGCATCATAGGAGCAGGAAAACTTGACGTTTCGGGCCTAGACCCTTGATGA
>JAHRHZ010000012.1:78967563-79015726 GCA_024137785.1 Ginglymostoma cirratum
CAGGCCCGAAACGTCAAGTTTTCCCGCTCCTATGATGCTGCTTGACCTGCTGTGTTCATCCAGTCCCACGCTTGTTATCTCGGATTCTCCAGCATCTGCAGTACCTTTTATCTCTGAAGGGGAAAAATGAAAGTGGAAGGCAGAGAAACCAAAGACAAAAATCAGAAGGGAACATATTACATCATAATTCTAAAAGGGTAATAAATGTTAAAAATAAAATCAAACATGAAAGCTCTGTGTCTCACTGCAAGAAGGTGGATGAATTAACTGCACAGACAGTGATTAATGTATATGATGCAATTTGGATCACAGTGACCTGGTTCCAGGGTGACCAAGGATGGGAACTCAACATCCAAGGCTATTCAATTTTCAGGAAAGATGAAAAGGAAAGAGGTGGGTAGCTTTGCTGGTTAAGGAGGAGATTAACACAAAAATAAGAAAAGACATTAGCCTAGACAATGTGGAATGTGTACGGATGGAGCTGCAGAGCACACCAAAGGGGAAAAAAAATTAGCGAGAGTCATGTACAGACCACCAAACAGTAGTTGTGAGGTTGGTGATAGCACTAAACAGGAAATTAGAGATGCATGCTTTAAGGGTGCATCAGTTATTATGTGTGACTGCAATCCGTATATTGATTGGACTAACCAAACTGGTAGCAATGCTATGGAGGCGGATTCCTGGAATGTTTGAGGAATGGTTTCGTCGACCATATGTCGAGGAACCAACTAGAGAGCAAGCCATCTCGACTCAATAAAGTGTAAGGTGGGAGAATTAATTAGCAATCTTGTGGTGTTTGATCCTTTGGGAAAGAGTGACCATGATATGGTAGAATTCTTCATTAAGATGGTTTTTCACAGTTAAATCCAAGGCTAGGGTCCTGTACTTAAATTGATGGGATTAAAACTCAATAGGTTCCCAGGACCTGATGCTCTGCATCCCAAAGTACTTAAGGAAGTGACCCTAGAAATAGTGGACACATTGTTGATTATTTTCCAGCATTCTACAGATTATGGAAGAGTTCCAATAGACTGGAGGGTAGCTGTGTAAACCCAGAATAAAAACAAAGTTGCTGGAAAAGCTCAGCAGGTCTGGCAGCATCTGTGAAGAAAAAATCAGAGTTAACATTTTGGGCCCGGTGACCCTTCCTCAGAACTACTAAGCTTTTCCAGCAACTTTGTTATTGTTCCTGATTTATAGCATCTGCAGTTCTTTTGGTTTTTATTAGTTATGTAAACCCACTTATTAAAAAAGGAGGGAGAGATAAAACAAGGAATTATAGGCTGGTTAGCCTGACATCAGTGGTGGGGAAAGTACTGAAATCAATTATGAAGGATGTACTAACTGAGCATTTAGAAAGTGGTCAAACAGGAGACTGGAAGAACACAGCAAGCCAGACTGCCTGGCTTGTTGTGCTGTTCCAGCCTTCTGTTTGTCGACCTTGGATTCCAGCAACTGCAGTTCTAATTTGAAACATGGTGACAGAATCGGTACAAATCAGCATGGATTCATTGAAGGAAAACCATGTTTGACAAATCTTCTAGATTTTTTGAGGATGTGATCAGTAGAGTGGACAAGGTGAATCAGTGCATGTTGTGTACCTGGACTTTCAAAAGGCTTTGACAAGGTTTTACACAAGAGATTATTCAGCAAGATTGAAGCTCATGGTAACAGAGGTAACGTATTGATGTGGACAGAGAACTGGGTGGCAGACAAGAAGCGGAGAGTTGAAAATAAACAGGTCCTTTTCAGAGTAGCAGGTAGTGATCAGTGGGGTACCCAAGGGTTTAGTGCTGGAGCCCCTGTTGTTCACAACATAAAGATTTGGACAAAGGAATTGAATGCAATATCTTCAAATGTGCAGATGGCACTAAGCTGGGTGGCAGTGTATGTTGTGAAGAGGATGCTAAGAGGCTGCAGGCTGGTTGACTGGGCAAATACTTGACGAATGCAATATAATTTGGATAAACGTGAGGTTATCTACTTTGGTAGAAAAAACAGGAAGGCAAATTATTATCTAAATGGTGACAGTTTAGGAGAAGGAGAGGTGCTACAAGACTTGGGTGTCATGGTGGAGCAGTTGCCGAAGGCTGGCATGCAGGCTCAGCAGGCGGTGGGGAAAGCTAATGGCATGTTGGTTTTCATAGCGAGAGGATTTGAGAATAGGAGTAGGGATGTCTTGCTGCAATTATACAGGGCCTGGTGAGACCACACCTTGAATATTCTGTTCAGTATTGGTCTCCAAGTCTGAGGAAAAACATTCTTGCCATTGAGGGGGTTCAGCAAAGGTTCACCAGACTAATTTCTGGGACGGCAGGACAGATATATGAAGAAAGACTGGATCGCCTGGGCTTGCACTCATTGGAATTTAGAAGAATGAGAGGGGGATCTCACAGAAACATAAAATCCTAATGGGACTGTAGAGGCTAGATGCGGGAAAAATGTTCAAGTTATGCGGATGTCCAGAACTAGGAGTCACAGTCTAAGAATAAGGGGTAAGTAATTTAGGACGGTGATTAGGAAGAATTTCTTCACTCAGAGATTTTTGAATCTGTGCTATTCTCTAGCACAGATCAAGGGGTATGAAGAGAAAGTGGGAGTGGGATACTGAAATCGCATGATCAGCCATGATCATGCTGAATGGTGGTGCAAGCTCAGAGGGCCAAATGTCCTACTCCTGCATCTATTTTCTATGTTCTGTATTTCCCTTACCTGGTGTAGAATGAAAAATAGTGAAAAAGTAGTAAAATATGGAGAGAATAAAGAAATCAGAATCTCAATGTCAAGAGAAATGATTGCAATATTTTCTTCAAGCCTAAAATCTCATCATTAAACAGCTACAACCTTAATTCTATGTATTTGCATCTGATTAAAGCCCAGACTCACCTTATTTATGTACCATTTCCAATTCTTCTCTCCTTCCCTGAGAAACTAGACAGGGCAAATTCCCCACACATAAGTCAGTGCTCATACCTGATTGGCTACAGCATAATGAATACTTGATCTGGTCATTATCTAATGACTTCTTCACAATGAAGTCCCTGCATGCTCCACGGACAGCATGCTCCTCAAAGCCTTGTTCGTTTGTGCTAGTTGGCTCTGGCAAACTACCAGCCTCAACACATGATCATGCCTTCTCTCAGAACGATTCACACACCACTTCAGCCCTTCATCACTCCACTTTGGAGATCAGGGACACCTACAACCTTCATGCTTTCATGCCAAGAAGCTTAGTACACAGAAACACAGACACATATGTCTTATACATCTACATAGAGTCCATCTTTTGTCTCATAGTTCGTATTTTAGCATTCAGTCATTTTGTGCTGACTTTGAGGCTGCCAACCTCTGTGTACTTCATGTTGCTTTCTTACTGCTGAAGTCAGTGAATATGCACAACTGATGGATTGACAGCCTCAGTGTGGGTCGCATTGCTTTCTCAGCATAGAAGCTCTTTCGTGCTCATCTACAGGGTGCTTGCTTCCATGGCTTGCATTGCTTTTTAGTGTCGATGAATAGGAACACAGTTTGGTAGTGTTGGGAGATCTGAACATTCAAAGGAATGGATGTGTCACTGTACAGTGCAGCATATGCCAGCAGTTTATGTGGAAAGCACACTGTATGTGCTTCAAGCAGATGACTAATAGACAAGGAGGAGCAGTCCCTAGAGGAGTCAAGGTGGACTATGGTGAATCAGAGGGGAACACCGCACATGGTCAATCAAGGAGCTCATTCAATTCCAGCCTGCGTGCTTGGCCTGATCAAATTTCAGGAATCCATGTCCTTGTATTCCAAGATTGAGCCACAATCAGTCTTGCATGTCAAGTGCAACCTAATGCAATAGGGATTACAGGTTGGTTAGTCAGGATGTTATGGACGTATTAATCTGTGAGTGGTGAGGTGTGGTTAGGCCACTTTTTCCTGTAATGAGACAAAGGAAGAGTTTTAGTATGATGGGAGTAGATGAAAGAGCAGTTGGTGCTGGTGCACAAGCAGGAGAGGTGATGAGATATCCCAGTGAATGAGTGGAAAGTGCGGAGGGTAGGATAGGCTTTAATTATTATTAATCACTAAATAGGTGGGTGTTGTTGAGAGATTTTTGTCCAAGAGCGTTGCTAAGAGGCATGCGCAGTTGCAGAGTTGAGTGAGTGGTGGCCCTGTGAGTGTGAAATGGAATGTGGAAAATCATGGACCTTCTTCCTATGCTGCTGGGTGCATCATTTCACCTGAGACACAGCAGCAATCCGCATCCAGACTATCTGTCTTTGGTAGTGTGGCTTCCTGTGGCAATCAGCAGGAAAATATGGGTGGTACAGTGGCTTAGTGGTTAGTACTGCTGCCTCACAGTACCAGCACTAGTGACTCAGGTTCAATGAGTTTGCACGTTCTCCCTGTGTCTGTGTATATTGCCCATAGTGTTCATGGATGTAGATTAGGTGAGTTAGAGGGGGATGGGTTTGGGTGGGTGCTCTGAGGGTTGGTTGTAGACCTGTTGGGCCAGAGGACCTGTTTCGCACTTTAGGGGTTCTATGAAAGATAAAAATCATTCTATAAAAAGTGATGTTTACCTCACTGCTGATTGCAATATAGTGATAATTCAAAAACAAACATTTTTATTGTCCCACCTCAAAGTGTCTGGAAATTCTCAGGAGTTGTTCCATTTATGTCCTCAGACCCATTACAAATGATGAAGTTCAGAATCGATTAAAGCTTTATTCAGGACTTAGGAAAAGTTCCAGCTGAAAAGAGTCAGTGTAGCCAATCCTAGCAGCGATTGATTGCATTCTAATCTTATCTGCTTTCTTCACTCTTCTGTTTTATTTTATTACTGTCCTTTTAAGTTGTTAGTTTATTTTTATTTAAATTAAGAATTAGGAATTTTACTTCAAATATGGAATGTCAAGCTTTCATAAACTAACAATTCACATTAAAGATCATTTTTCTCATCTCCCTTTGAACACTTCTGATGATTATTTGAATTTTATGCTAGATCCTTAATACCTTGATGACTAGGTCAAAAGTTACACAACACCAGCTTATAGTCCAATAGGTTTATTTGGAATCTCAAGTTTTCACAGTACGGTCCCTTCATCAGGTGAAATGGAGAAAAGCATACGGGCACAGAATTTATAGGCAGAGAGATCAATGGACAGAGAGATCAAAAAATGATACAAATGGTGTGAGTGGAGTGTCAAATAATAAGACTCCGCAGCCAATCAAAACTGTATGATGGTGTGAGTAAAATGTCAGCAGCTAAATAGTAAGTGAAGGGGATGACCAATACTCCAATTAATAGAGCCAGATGGATAATTACAAAAAATTTAAAATAAGGTAGTTCTGGAGGCAAATCAGATAGCCGACTAGCATGATAGATATAAGAGAAGCGTGCTGAGAGTCTAACCAAAGTAGCAAGTAATCTAAAGTTGTGCAAACTAATTAAGGTAGTGAGATCATAACAAGTTATCAAAGTGATGGTGTTAAAACAGGATAGTAAGGAAGATTTTGCGAGTACAGAACAGTATGGTAGGGTTACATGTAGCGCAACATAAACCCAAGATCGTAGTTGAGACCATCGTCATTGGTATGGAACTTGGCTATCAGTTTCTGCTCGGCGATTCTGCGTTGTTGTGTATCTCGAAGGTCGCCTTGGAGACACTTGTCCGAAGATTGGAGGCTGAATGTCCTTGATCGCTGAAGTGTTCCCTGACTGGGAGGGAACATTCCTGTCTGCCAATTGCTGCATGGTGTCCACTCATCCCTTGTCGTAACATCTGCATGGTCTTGCCAATATACAATGCCTCGGAGCATCCTTGCCTGCAGTGTATGAGGTAGACTCTATAAGCTAAGTCACATGAGTGTCTGCCATGAACGTGGTGGGTGGTGTTCCTATGTGTGATAGTAGTATCCATGTCAATGATCTGACATGTCTTGCAGAGTTTGCTGTGGCAGGGCTGTGTGGTGTTGTGTTCGATGTTGTCCTGGAGGCTGGGGAGCTTGCTGTGAATGATGGTCTGTTTAAATGTGGGCATAAGGATGACCTTGGCAAGATGCTCGTCATCATCAATGACATGTTGAAGGCTGTGAAGAACATGGTGTAGTTTCTCCACTCTGGAGGAGTACAGGATGATGAAGGGTACTCTATTAGTCATATCCTGTGTCTGTCTTCTGAGGAGGCCATTGTGGTGTTTAGCTGTGATACGTTCAACCTGGTGATTGATTAGTAGTGTATTATATCCCATTCTTATGAGGGTGTCTTTTGACATCTTTAGATGTCCGTTGTGTTCCTCCTCTGAACAAAAGCTGTGTATATGCAAGGCTTGTCCATTGGGGATGGCTTCTTTAACATGTTTAGGGTAGAAGCTGTAGAAGTGCATGACTATGTCGAGGGCATCTTGAAACCCATTGTACAAGGAACACCCAGCTTCTGTTGCAACACCACAGATTTCTTACAAAAGCTCAGTACCCACGGACCAGTCGAACCAGGAACACTCTTCATTACAATGGACATTTTGGCACTCTACACCGGCATTCCCCATGACAACAGCATCGCTGCAACAGCCCCAGTACTCAATTCCAACAACTGCCAATTTCCAGATGTCATCCTACAACTCATCTACTTCATCCTCAACCACAACATCTTCACCTTTGACAACCAGTTCTTCATCCAGACACGTGGAACAGTCATGTGGACCAAATTTGCATCCCGATATACTAACATTTTCATGCGCTAGCTCGAGCAAGACTTCATTGCTGCACAGGACCTCCAACCAATGCTGTACACCCCCATACATCGATGGCATTTTCTTTCTCTGGAATTATGGTGCGGAATCATTGATACGACTACACAATGATATCAACAAGTTTCATCCCACCATCAGACTTACCATGGACTACTCTTCAGAATCAGTCTCGTTCTTGGACACACACATCTCCATCAAGGATGGACACTTCAGTATCTCACTCTACCCAAGCTCATGGATAACCTCACAATGCTGCACTTTTCTAGCTTCCACCCTAAACACGTTAAAGAAGACATCCCCTATGGACAAACCCTGCATTTACACAGGATCTGCTCAGACGATGAGGAATGTCACTGACACCTGAAGATACCAAAAGATGCCCTTATAAGAATGGGATACGATGCTCAACGCATTGATTGCCAGTTCCAATATGCCACCGCATAAAACTGCAAAGATCGCCTCAGAAGGCAGACACAGGACACGACCCATAGCGTACCCTTAGTCATCCAGTACTTCCCCGAAGTGGAGAAACTACGCCATGTTCTTCGCAGCCTTCAACATGATGATGATGAATATTTACCCAAGATCATGCCTACGCCCCCGCTTTTCGCCATCAAACAACCACCAAACCTTAAACAGACCATCGTTCTCAGCAAACTACCCAGCCTTCAGGACAACATTGACCACAACACCACATAACCCTGCCATGGCAACCTCTGCATGATATGTCAGATCATTGACAATGGATACTACCATCACACATGGGAACACCACCCACCATGTACACGGCAGATACTCGTGTGACTCAGTTAATGTTGTCTACCTCATACGCTGTAGGCAAGAATGCTCTGAGGTATGGCACATTGGTGAGACCATGCAGACACTACAGCAATGGATGAACGGACACCACACAACAATTACCGTACACAAATGTTATCTCCCAGTTGGGGAACATTTCAGCGGTCAAGAACATTCAGCTTCCGATCTTTGGGTAAGCATTTCCAAGGCAAACTTCGAGATACACAACAACACAGAGTCGCCGAGCAGAAACTGATAGCCAAGTTCCGTATCCATGAAGGCAGCCTGAACCATGATCTTGGGGTCATGTTGTGCTACGTGTAACCGGACCATACTAATTTGTATTCGCAAAATCTTCCTTACTATCCTGTTTTAACACCATCACCTTGATAACTTACTATGATCTCTCTACCTTAATTAGTTTGTATAACTTTGGACTACTTGCTACTTTGGTTAGACTCTCAGCACGCTTCTCTTACATCTATCATGCTAATCAGCATTTTGATTTGTCTCCAGAACTACCTTATTTTAAATTTTTGTAATTATCCATCTGCCTCAATTAATTGGATTATTGGTCATCCCCTTCACTTACTATTTAGCTGCTGACATTTTACTCACACCATCATACAGTTTTGATTGGCTGCAGAGTCTTATTATTTGACACTCCACTCACACCATTTGTATCATTTTTTGATCTCTCTGTCCATTGATCTCTCTGCCTATAAATTCTGTTATGTATGCTTTTCTTCCCTTCGCCTGACGATTTCAAATAAACTTGTTGGACTATAAACTGGTGTCATGTGACTTCTGACCTTGTCCATCCCAGTTCAATACTGGCACCTCCAGGAGATAGGCATCTCCTATTCCTCTACAATTTTCATGGATTTGGACCAGCTTTTTGAAGAGTCATAGTCCTTGACACCTCAGATGATGTAAACTATGGTCTGAAAGAGGGAACCTTTCAAAAAGTAAGTTTAAAAGTTCCTCTTTTTCCTTCCCTTGCCAATGTACGCCAACCACTCATCTCCCTGTGGCCCTCATATATCTACGATGCCTGACTAGGCCCATAATCATGACTAAAAAGGTTCTTACAGTCACAGCTACCTGGAACGATCAGTGTTTTAACAAATAGTGAAAGTTGGATATTAACAAGGTCAGTAGCTGGGCAAATCTGGGAAAGACCTTGTATTCAAGCAGATGTTAGATGTTGAATAGTAATTTAAGCCTCCCTGCCTAACCTTCCTTACCAGCTTTCAGAAGCCCTAAGAGTAGAAAGCTGAGTTAGAAGTATTGCTAGCTTTACTTGTGGGAACTAAAAGGTGACTGTGATCATGTCTGGGAAAGCAACCAAGAAGTTCACATCTATGCCTGTAAAACAACACATCATGCAAATCATTCAAGTAATCTGGCTAGTTTTGGTATATTGTTATATTTATTCCCTAACTTTGTATGCCTATCTGTCTTTTGTATGGATGGACTCTGAAAACAAATGTTTTGGGTATGAAGCAAAGATATTGCCTGTGAAAGACAGCCTATGAAAGGAGCAAATCAATTTTAATGAATAAACTTATATTAATTGCATGTAACTTTAACAGACCATTTAACTTAGCAGTAGATACAAGCAATTTTGAAATTTGAGCAGGACTCTTACAGGATGATGAGACGGGAATGGAAAAATCTATGGCTTATTTTTCGAAGAAATTAGCAGACATCCCAAAGTATTCCATGATTGAAAATGAAGCATTGATGGTGTAACAGATCTTCAACACTTTAAAGTTTATTTTTGAAATCAAAATTTTAGAACTGTCATTTTTACAGACCATAATTCATTAATGTTTGTGAGACGTTTTTGAGACAAGACTCCGAGATTGTTTGGATGGAACATCAAATTATATTTGATGATGACTTGTCGGAATGTAAATTATTGTAAATTTAAGAATGAGACAAAGAAAGTTGGATAGCGAATAATAACCTGTTGGAAGGAAGAATGAATGGCTGTGAGTTTTATTTTGTTTGTTGTTTAAGTGTTACTAACCTTGGAATGAAACACTTTTTAAAAAATTAAATAGCATTTCATATTCGAGGGTGGAGGCATATTAGAACTTATAATGATTTTTCATTATATTTATTTTTATTCTTTTATCAATTTTGATTTGGAGAAGTGAACTGGGTTTTGTGAGCTGAAAATGCCTGCTGGACATTGGGAAACTGCTTGTATATAAAAGGAAAAGTTCAAACAAGCTTTGTTTGTTTGTGAGGCCAGGCCTGGAGGTTAATTGCAGGCTGTTTCTTAATTAAAAGTGTTTCTGCAGTCTCAGTGACCCTAGAAAGAGCACTGTGTTTAAACAAATGACCGAAGTTCACTAGTAACAAGGTCAGTACTTGGGAATGGGTTCCAACATGTCTGGGAGAGCCCCTATGTTCATGCAGATGGCAAATGTTAAATGGTAATTGAAGACTTGGGCAAAGACAGTCAGTCTCTCAAGTGGATGTAAAGTTAGAGGTGTTTCTGAACTTCATTTCCGCGATATAAGCTTTGATGCTGAAAACGCAGAAGAATTTAAAGGTCAGTGCCTAACCTCTCTTAACATCTTTCAGAAGCCCAAAGATTAGAAGGCTGAGCTAGAAATATTGCTACTTTTGATCGATGTCTCTAGGAAAGCAACCAAACAATCCATATTTATGACTGTGAAACACCATATTCTGGAACCCATTTAAGTAATCTGGCCCGTTTTATTATTTTCTTTTATTTATCCCATAATTATGTTTGTTTGTTTGTCTGCCTGTCTTGGGGCTGAAAGTAAATGTTTTGGATTCAAAACATAGACATTAATCAGATTAATTTGGCAATTAACAAAAATTAAACTACCTATTTAGTAAATTGTTGAGTCTTTTGGTTAAGATATAAAAAAAGAAACTGGTGTCTAGAATTAATTATTTGTAACGTTATTCAAAAAATTGGAGCCATTGGAGGAACTATTTGATGGTCTTTGACAGTTGTAATTTTACTGTGTTGTGAATACAGAGGTAGAAAGGCTGATTTGGTTCAGCTGTCTCTCTCTGTGCCGTGACACACTTCAATAACCATCTTCCCACTCTGCACTGAAAAGAACCAATGAAGCCTAATTGAAAATGTTAAAAATGTTTCCAAGTAATCATTAATTGATGACTTTCATTTTCTTAAATGTAATTCCCTATATTCCAGGCCAGTAAAAGCATAAATTTTCCAGATCCTTTAAAATATCAAAAACAAAATCTGCAAGGAGTACAAAACTCTTTCCAAGCCAACAAATATCATGAAATTATCAACAGAGATCAGAATGCTAAAGTTTTTAATCAAACAATGTCCTCCACGGAGCTAAACTGTTTCAACTGTCAAATGGATACCTACGGTCTCAGCAAAGAATAAAGAATGAGACTTGTAAGAGATAAAGGCTAGGGGCCCTAAAATCTGGGGGTCCAAATGATGTATCTGGGGGCCAAAATGGTGGCAGAGCAGGATGGCTCCTGCCGAAGCTCATCAGCTCTGCTCGTTCTTCCTTTCTTTTTCTTCTTTTTCCTTCCTCTTAATGATTTTCCTCTCTCACAGCCTCTGATGATTCCCAGCCTCTGATGACAAATCCTGGCCTCCACCAATGACTCCTGGTCTGGCACAGTAGCTCCCTGGCATGGCAAACCCCTGGCCTGACGCAGTGGCCTTCCAGTGTGGGGTGATGACTTTCTGGCCTCCCACAGTGTCCTCCCGGGATGGCATGCTGGCCTCCCAGCCTGGCACAGCAGGCTCCCTGCATGGCATGGCAACCTCCCAGCCTGACATAGCAGCCTCCTGCAGCAGCCTCCTGTGTGATATGGCGACTGCCAGCCTGTCTCAGCAGCCTCCCGGCATTGTGTGATCACCTCCTGGCCCAGCGCTGTGCCCTCCTCTCATAGCGGCCTTCAGGTGTGGCACGGCCTAGTGACCTAATATAGCAGACTCCCGGTCTTCTGTAGCGGCCTCCCGGCATGGCGTCCTCGGCCTGGCATGGCAGTCTGCAGCAATGTCCCAGCCTCATGATCCTCAAAGTGAAGGCCAGTGCAGTCTAGAGCCAAGGCCTGGTGCAGACTAGAAGCTAGGTGCCAGTGTGGTCTGTTGTTCTGAACTTTTATTTGTACAATGCTGGACATTTTATTCTCTATTATATAAGATCTTGTAACTAAAGAATCTGTACTTAAGTATCTTTATGCGCAAGTTGGTGCTGTAAGTGGCGATGAATAAAATTTTCACTGTACTCATCGAGTATATGTGACAACAAAGGCTAATTCTAATTCTAATCTACTTCATTATAATTTGGACGAAGATCCACATCACAGGGCTGGATATTATAATCAGGCACCTCAGCATTAAGCAGTTGCCGTGATTGCCCTTAAATTCTTCCCCTTTTCGGCAGGTCCAAGTGCATTCTGCACTTGCCTGCCCACCGCCACATCTCAACATGGAATGAAAATCCTACCTTTGTGGGTACTTTCACCTGAGTTAGTGGATTGATTTGTAAATTTTCTTGATCTTTATCCGTCTCAAGAATGAATTTCCAGATTATGATCTCTAATTTCCCCACCCTGCCTTGACCAGTGACTAATTCCTAGTGAACCACGCTCCCAATCCTTCCATAATCTCTTCACCCGCAGTCCATTCCTAGCTGCTGTCACACTTAACAAAGTGGAAGTTTGCTTATCAGACTGACTATTACATGCATTTCAAAGACATAATCTATTTAATTTCAGTAGGATATTTGGGACAGCTCATACTTCTTGGCTTCCCATTCAGAAATTATCCAAGTGATTTTTTCACAGCGCCAAGTAAATATCAGGGCCATTATATCAAAAGCTGCAGGTTTTACTATTATTTCAATTGAAATCCATTGGCAAATAAAGTAATATTTAATAAAACTTAAGCAACATTCCACCAACAGTAGAGAATAGGAGGGATGGTATGAAGGCAATTATTGATCAGTTCAAAATCCTGCATTGATAATTCCTTATAAGAAAAAGCCCAAATTTCATATTTGTTCCTTGCATGTCAATGTCACAGACTAGGCCAGCATCAACTGCCCGTCTCTAATTGCTATGGAGGAAGTGATGGGGAGCTGCCTTCTTAAACCATTGCATTCTTTTGGGTGTAATGACTTGTTGTTTGGAAGGGATTTTGATGCACTCAACAAATTTCACCTTGTGCCAAAGCATGAATGTTGATGAAGTGATATCTGTACTGTTAGTCCCAGTTGTGTTCTGCATCACAGCAAATTCATGACTTGCAGGAATATCTTAAAGTATTCTTAAGATTTATAACAATGCATCCAAACAAACTATTTAATGTGGGGAGAGGAAAGGGGGAGAATACCAGTAAAATTTGCTTAATCTCTTCTCTTATCATCCATTTACAATCTCCCAGATGCTGTCAAATATCTTACATAGAAGGAGGGATATGTGACTGACAACATCTAACATACTGGATTAAATAAAAAAGGAAATAGTCTGACTATGTTTCAAATGATTATTTTTGTCCTAAACTGGGGAAGAGAACAGAACAGTAAGGAGTTTGAAAATTACATCATGCAATTCCTGGCAACAATGGGTGACTCCACAGAAATTTTTCAAGTGTGTATTTAACAAGAGATAAAAATACACCCGACGCAGGTGTTGCTGTGCTGACAGCAGAGTGATGTGCTGCTTTGGGATGACAATGTGTTTTTCCCAGCACATGCTCTGAATCCATCAATGAAGTACTCTCAGAAGGATCTTCCAGTAAGTTCAAATTTAACAAAATCATGGCAGAATCTAGTTTTTTGAGACTAAAATGTGTATGGAGGCCTAAAAGTGTGAGGTATTTCTTCCAGGGGCCAGGTCAGGTTTCCTCACACAATTATGTTATTCTCATCTCATTACATATGCATGAACAGGTAAAACATATTTTACAATTCAGTGTAAGTGGTTAAGGGGCAGGAAGAAATCTGGGATCATCCAGGCTCCAACTTCCAGATGCCATTCAGAAAAGATATACGTACATCACATCACTCCCTGCAACCCAGTTACTGGACATCACCTCTACCCTCCATGAGATGTCAGACACCAGGTAAAATGCAGCACCTCAGTTCAGTGATGCCTCCCTGGAGGTCCTCCTAAGGACTGCCAATCGAGAAATTAAAGTTCTTTTCCTGTGTGATGACAATAACAAATCATCTGAACTGACAAAGGCAGCCTGGAGAGAGGTGTTTGCCCATAAGTGGCTCAAGAAAACCTGGATCCAATGCCATAATAATCTATACTGCTGCACCAGGGTATATTCCATTGCCTACTCAATGCTTCATGTCCCTATGACTGTAAACTAGTATCGTAATATCATTATAGCAGAGGACATTCAGACAAAAGACTAGGTGCCAGTCATCTCCACCAATTGCTTCATGTAGAATCATTGTCCACCACATCATTGCAGCTAACAATGTGGTACTGCGTGCACAACAGTGTTACTGCCTCACCATCTGCCAGGGTTCACACTTAAATACTCTCTTCACAATGTCTATATCTGATAGCTCTTCACCAAAGGCTTGCATGGAACAAGGTCACAAGCATAAAAGATGGTTTCAGCATGAACACCTCAAAGGTACTTCAGGCACACACATTAAGTGCAGTAAACCATCTTTGAATTAGAACCTAGGCCTAGGTCCATCTCTACCAGCCACTTCACCCATACCTCTAAGCAGGTCCAGCTGGGTCCTTCAGAAAATACACCATCAAGGCCTTCCTCCAGACAGTCCACTAATGCAGTGATATTCACTTCAGTGGTTAGTGTATCTGAAGTAGGCTCAAAATCACATTCTGATGATTACAGTACCAACACAGGTCCTCAACTGGAAGAGGAAGGTATGGATGAGGTTTCTGGCACTTGAAGGACTGCTGGAAAATTGGTCTCAGTTGAGTCCAATACAGATAATGAGCTCCTGGTGTTTGTCTTTAATAAGCTGACGGTAATGCATAGGTAAGTAATGGAACATCAGCAGAGGAGTCTGCCTTAGTTCTATCTGATATCATGGCTGCAGCATTAGAGCACTTGGCTGTCACCTTGGAACGGGTGGCAGCTACTCTGTGGAGGCAGGTGCAACAGGACAACTGGTATCTGCCTGATATATGCTCGGACCCTCGCTTTATCACTCACATTATTGACAGGCTTGGCAAGAAGGACCGAGGGGACCTTCGGATCCCAATCTCTTCAAGGGTTGAGGGAAGTACCATTACATACTGAGAGGTAGAAGGAACAATAGACAGGCACGTAGGGATTGTTATCTCAAGATGCTCCAGAATTGTCCTGCTACATCACATTTCCTCTGCCAGGGATGCAAATTATTTTATCAGGTCAGGCGGGGGGGTTGCACTTGTATCTGTGGAGAAGAACCCAACAGGCTGAAAACCTCTAAGCCTTGGACAACTAAAAGATATCTACTGAAGTCTCAGCTGCAGCTGGTGAGGAGGTCCCAAGACATTGTTGTCAGAAGACTAAAGAACATTGAAGTCACTTTAAGAGTGCAGGTGTCAAACATCTAAAACTTCTCATAAATATAGCACTTTGTAGAACAGACGTGTGGGTCTCTTCTAATCTGTTAAGACTCTAACAATTTATAATTTCTTTGTAGACTAATCTGAGGGATGCTGATCACTGTACACGCTCCCATGCATGTCACGTGGAACAGTGCAAAGAGGGCTGAGGCTGTCACTCTCTGCTGCCCTCTGGAAGACATATTACCTCTGGAAAATGGAAACATAAGCTCATTGTTTGGATTTTCTGAGTAAATCAGCACAGTTTACACTCTCTACATCTCTGTAATAAATGAATTCTCCATCCAAAACAAGGTTTGTGTCATGCATTTGCAGTCCCCATCTAATCCTGTAAAATGCTCTACTGATGCTTTGGCCAGGATACTGAATTGGAATTTATTGGTGCCAAGGGAACAAATTAACAGAAAATAAGATATGTTAACATTTTAAAAGTATAAACCAAGAATTTCCTTGGGTGCAGTAATACCTCTATGCACTAATTGGCTCACAATTTTTTTTGTTCTCATATGTTAATCTGAAGTAAATCACTCTCAAATCTAACCACTATCAGGTTCTCACAGGCTATCTACCTTGATTCATTACTGCCCTTGCTTCTTCAGCATCAGCAGTGGTTCTCTTTACATCTATATCAGACTCTTCTTCATTCTTACTGGAGAAGACAGATGACTGGTCCATCCACCTCTCCTCTAAGTCCTCACCCTATCATTGAGCTACGTTGTTCAAGGCAAAGCAAATAGCCACTATTCTTGAGACTCTTTCTACTGAATACTGAATTGTTCCTCCTGGTGGTCCAGTCAGTGGAAGTATATCTTTAAAGGACCAATGTCTGGTCCAGGTTGGCATGTACACTATAGCAGTACTGTTCAGCAGCAGCATGAGTATCACATAATGGGATCATTAGCTATGCCTTGATGCAGTCATAGACACAGAGAAACACAGAAAACAGCAGCAGGACTACGGCCGTTGGCCCTTTAAGCCTGCACTGACATTCAATATTACCATAGATGATCATCCAACTCTATACTCTGTTCCTTCCTTCTCCCCATACCATTTGATCCCTTTAGCCCTAAGGGCTATTTGTAATTCAGACTAAGTCTATAGCTAAGTCAACGGTCCCTTGTATACTCATGTGGTGGGTGACCACATATCCTGCAGCGATGTTGACATGCTGAGGTGCATCCTCCATGATCTGTGGCTGGTATTCCTCTTCCTCATTCTGCCATGTGCAAGATCTTTGTCACATTCACATTGCTCCCCATGCATGCAGCAAATAGTTCAATCTGACCCTTGTTGGCGTTCATTATCCTCTATGATACAGCCCAACAACATTGAAATTACAGACTGCAGAACAATTCATCTACATGTCCTTAACTTTAAGATACATGGGCACGTGAATGCCTCTGCACAACCACACCATTTAAGTTCAATTCCCTATCATTCCTTTCTACCTTAACCACCTTTATATGAACATTTTTTGTGTTTGAGTACCCTTTTGAATTGCTCCCCTATCATGTTAAGACCTGCCCAGTCATTTATCTCCCCAGTCAGCTTTGCTAACATTAAAAAAACTAGACGGACTTGTGATGATATAATAAGAACTGCCAATGCTGGAGTCAGAGACAACACAGTGCGGAGCTGAAGGAACACAGCAGGCCAGGCAGCATCAGAGAAGCAGGAAAGCTGACGTTTCGAGTCGGGACCAGGCTTGTGACTTGTTCAGGTTTCATCACATACACTTGAAGTGACTAACAAGTAACTGAGACTTATCGTGGAATGGTTAACCCAGTCAGACTTCAACCCTTATACTGTTAAGCATGTGTGCAAACAAAAAGCTTTTTAAATGGAGCAACCTAGTTATTGAAGACATTTTAACTCACTGGAGTTTGGAGAAAGCATTCTACCTTGCCAGGTACACGCCTCTTATATAGTTGGGTATGTGAACACATGCATTTCCATTTTTAATTTAAATAACTTAAAGATGAAACATTCCATGTCAATGTGAATATTTTTTTTCAATGAAAGATGCCTCGTATTGAGTCAGTAATTGAATAACATTCTCAGAAAATGCACATTGAGAAGTATTCATGCAACATGGTGGCTCAGTAGTTAGCACTGTGGAATGTCGAAAATCATTGACCTTCTTCCTCTGTTGTTGGGGACATCATGTGTCCTCAGACACAGCAGAAATCCAGTCCAGGCTGTCTCTTTCTGGTAGTTGTAGGGTTCTGGTTTACAAGCAGTGACTTGCTGACTTTAGGTGGTTTGAATCACCTCCAGATCCCTGGTTCTAGATACTGGACTTATTTAAGCAGTGTGAAATGAAGAAGGCCGCAGGCAGGTGTTCAGGGCAAAAGGATATCTGTGTTTATTTAAATACAAAAAGGGTAATAATAGAAGAAATAGAGATAAATGGTGAAATTAGCACTATCAATTATACAGAGGGCAGTAATGAAATACACTATTAAATTAAACACAGGTTAAACAGCCTTACAAAGTAAACAGCAGTTTTAATCAGAGAACTTTTAATCAGACTTCCTACCTTGGGGTCCCATGCACTGTTACCATTCGTCTTCCCCATCATACCAGCTAGATCAGAAACTTTGTGTTTCGGGAGTTTAAGCTCACCACTGCGGAAATGCAATTTTGAAGTACAGCTGGTTGTTCCTCCTTACCAGACCCAGTGCCTCAATGAAGACTTTAGACTGTGTAGGTCTTCAATCTGGGTTGCGTTCGATAATGTGGTAGGACACATAGTGGATTTATCAGGTATGTACTTGGTTTTCCTTACTTTCTCATGGTTTTGCGGGTTGGCTTTCACCTGAGGATGTGTGTGAGGCCTTGTGGTGTTGGCTAGGTCAGTGGTTTTTTGGAGATTGTCAGTTCTTAGTTCTGCTGGTCGTGGTCGGTGCTGTTGGTTCTCTTGTAACTGCTCATGTTTGTGTCGATGGCTTTTGGAATTGCTGCCAAGATCCCCTTTCCAGAGGGAGCTCTTGGAAATAGCTGCTGGAATTCTTCTTCTGTTGCTGTTTGGAACCCCTCCTGGGGAATAGCTGCCAAGGCAATAGCTCTCAGGCAGATACCTGCTTGGGATCCCTCTTCTGGAGATAGCTGTGGGGATAGCTCCCTTAGGTGAGGTTGGGGCCTGCAACTATACTGACTGTGGGCCTCTAATCTTCACACCAAATCTGTGCTTGCCATTGTATTACTAGCGCTCTCTTTGAAGTCAGCTGGATTCCTAATAGTTAAGTATTGTATGAATGGATTTTGATTTAAGTCTAATGTTCCGTATCTTTATAGGACACTCTACCAGTCTAGAGTGGTATGTTTGTTTGATTGTTCTTTTAGGATGGAGGAGTAAATTGGAATTCCAGACTGAACAATGGCTGCTTGGAACCATCTCTGTGTCGTGTATTTTTCCCAGAGTTCGTCCCAACTGCCCCCTCTACTTTAAAATGTTCTTGAAAAGTTTAGGGTTTTGGTCCGGTACTTTAGATGGTGTGGATTTTTGCTCAAACCTACATATCCCCTCTTTGATATCCTATATCCTAGAGTATCATTCTTGGTGAGCAAATATCATCAAGACCCAAAAGCCAACATCTCTGCCATTGTCACCACTGTGTAGGGTTTTGGTTTGCACTCAGTAATTTGCTGATTTTAAGAGGTTGATTCACCCCCAGATCCCTGGTTCTAGACACTGGACTTATTTAGGGAATGTGAACTGAGAAAGGCAGTAGACAGGTATTTCAGTGCAAAAGATTCTCTGCATTTATGTAAATACAAGAAGGTAGGTGTAATACAAGAAATACAGGTAAAAGCAGTAAACAGTGAAATTAACATAGTCAGTTGTACAGAGGGCAGTACTTCTATTAAATATACTATTAGCTGGGTTAAATACTATTAGAACTTAAAACAAGGGTTTTAATCATAGAAACTGTAATCAGGTTTCCAACTCTTGGAATCCCAAGCACTATCACCACTTGCCTTTCCCTCCCTGTTAGCTAGGTTGGAAACTTTGGAGTCTTGGGAGTTTAAACTCACCACTGAGGAAAATGCAGTTTTGAAGTATAGCTGGCTGATGAGGTTTTTGCTGTCAGTTCTCTTGGTTTGGAACAGACCCGTGTCTGGAAGCTCTTGTTCGGATAGCGCTTGGTTGGCATCTGCTTCTCGGATGTCCTTTGTTGCAATGATGGCCTTGGTTTGGCTCCCTGATTCAGCTTCTCTGTTTGGCCTCTGTTTCTTGTTTCAGAACGGCTTGTTGGTGCTGGAAGCCTGTTGGGAAGCTGTTTCTGTGGAAGCTTGTTTTTGAAAAGGATCTCTCTCAGGTTCAATCAGGACTGGCAGTTACACAGATTGTGTGCTCTATCATCTCCCCTCAAATCTGTGTTGTCCATTGTGTTTCTGATGTTTCCTTCTGAAGTCAATTGGTTTCGCGTGAATGTATTTTGATTGAAGTTGAGTGTTTGGTATCTGTGTAGCACAAGGTGTAAAACTTAGTTTCTGCCTAGAGTGTTAGGTTTGGTTGATTGTTTTCCTGGAATGGAGGTGTAAATTGGAATTCTAGTCTGAACAATAGTCCTAGACTGAAATCATTACGGCTCTGTGTGTATTTGTTGCAGCCTGAGCTCAGGACTTTGTCCAGTATTTTAGATGCTAGAAAAGTCCAGGGCCTTGGCCATTATTTTAGGTGATGGGGATTTTTGCTCAACCTACATATTCCCCCCTTGATACGGTACATCCTAGAGTATCATTCTGGGTAAGCAAAAAAATTATCAAGACCAAAAAGGCCAAAATCCCAAATTACCCAACCCTAACACACACATTTCCTCCCTTGAGAGACAGTGCATTGTCCCCTGAAAGGAAAACATAAGGCAGGGCTAGGGAAAGTTGAAACATATAGGTGTATACGGTATACAGTGTACATACAAGACACTAGATTTAAACATTAAATACATTTGACACAGTTGTATTTACACAGGAAAACAAGGTACATCCCCATCAATGGTGCACCCCAAAGAACACAATTTTCACACACATTACACCTCCAGCCCATTGTATACATAATGGTGTCGGAATCTGCAGGCTTGATACCATGCCCTCCAACTGATGCCCCTTGGGTTAGTGTTGCCTAATGTGTCTGGCGTATATATCTGCTTGGTTTGTGTTTCCCAAATTCTGGCTGGTGGAACCGTTTGGGACATCTCCTGGAGTAAAGTTTTGTGCAGATACCCAGTCTTCCTTGGGCACCATTCAGATAAGTGAAACTTCAGTTTAAACTTTAATGTAATGGACACTGTGGTGTAGTGTACCCTCTTACCACTGAAGTGTCTGTTTCCCCTCCCATTAGGCAACGCAACAACGAAAACCTTGACATGCTGACTGTCCTTCCCTGTAGACACAGAACACAAGCATAGCTTTGCACCTCAGGTGTACTCAAGCACAACTCCATTACTAAAATGGTCACCGGACCCAAAACGTTAACTTTGATTTATTCTTCACAGATGCATTCCAGACATGCTGAGCATTTCCAGCAACTTCTGTTTTTGTTCCATATTACTCAATTGGCACATCAGCCCATTACGGTAGACATACCATATGTCTACCTCTAACCTAATCTTAGAGTTTAGTCATAGCAATATACAGTGCCAGAGATAGCTAGGGACTGCCGATGCTGGAGAATCTGAGATAACAAGGTGTAGAGCTGGATGAACACAGCAGGCCAAGCAGCATCAGAGGAGCAGGAAAGCTGACATTTCAGGTCCAAACCCTTCTTCAGAAATGGGGGAAGGGGAAGGGGATTCTGAAATAAATAAAGAGAGAGAGGTGGGGGATGGGGAGGTGGATGGAAGATGGATAAAGGAGCAGATAGGTGGAGAAGAGGTTGGGATGGAGCCAGTGCCCCTACACCTCCCCCCTCACCCACATCCCAGGCCCCAGGAAAACCATCCACATCAAAAGGATGTTCGCCTGCACATCTGCTAATGTGGTATAGTGTACCCGCTGTTCCCGATGCGGCCTCCTCTACATCGGGGAAATTAAGCGGAGGCTTGGAGATCGCTTTTTGGATCCTCCCAGTCGCCAACCACTTCAACTCCCCCTCCCACTGCCTGGACAACATGTCCATCCTGGGTCCCCTCCAGTGCCACAACGATGCCACCCGAAGGTTCCAGGAACAGCACCTCATATGCTTAGGAACCCTGCAGCCTAATGGTATCAATGTGGACTTCATAAGCTTCAAAATCTCCCGTCCCACGACCGCATCCCAATACCACCCCAGCTTGTCCCCACCTCCCTAACCTGTCCATCCTTTCTCCCACCTATCCACTCTTCCCACCTCAAGCCCCACCCCCTACCTACCAGCCTCATCCCCGCCTACTTAACCTGTCCGTCTTACCTGGACTGACCAACCCCCAGCCTAACTCACTTTTACTGGCTCCATTCCCGCCTCTTTGACCTGTCCATCTCCTCTCCACCTATCTGCTCCTTTATCCATCTCCCATCCGCCTTCCTCTCTCTATATTTCAGAATCCCCTTCCCCTCCCCCATTTCTGAAGAAGCTTCCAGACCTGAAACTTCAGCTTTCCTGCTCAGCCTGCTGTGTTCATCCAGCTCCACAGCTTGTTATCTCAGATATACAGTGCCACCTGTCTCTGGGTGGCCAGGCTAAAATCTGCTAGGCCTACCCCAGTTGCGGCCTCTGGGCAGCCAATACCCTAGAGACAACAGTGACCTCAACTTTGGGGTTTGGAGGGTCCTTCGCAGTGCTCCCTCTTTGCTTATAAGGAGGTCTCCCAACTCCCAGACTACAGGTGGGCTGGTCTGGCCTGAAGGGATCTTGGCTGACCCTGGCTCTGCAGTTTGTGGGGCCATGGCCTCCTCGAGGTCCTCTTCATTCTGTGGCTGTTGCCTGGCCTGTGGTCTCCCCAGTCTGAGGCCACCAGTTGACCTGTGGCCTACCCTGGGGGCTTTTCACCATCTGGGGCAGGTGTACACCAGGGACCAGGGTATCCTCAGCTTTAGATCCTAGGGAGTTCTCCTCAGCACTCCCCCCTTTCTAAACCTGAGTCCCAACCTATAGATGGGCTAACCTGATCTTGAGGCAGTTCACTCGCCCAGGCTCTGTGGCCTGTGAAAGCAAAGCCTCTACAGGGAGCTTTGGGAAATCTTCGAGTCCCAAATATTGGATGGGCAAACCTGGCCTGGTCCTGTGGCCTGTGGGACAGTGGCTTTCCTGAATCCTCTCCACCATTTAGGGCCACTGCCTGGTTGCCTGACCTTTTATCGTGGCCCACAGCACCCAGCTGATTGTTACTTTGTGCAAGCTGTCTACCTTTCTTTCCCCAGCCAGCGTTCCCAGGAAAGGGTAGAGGACAGGATCCTGTGCCTGGACTGCCTTAATGTCTGGGGCTTCATCCCTAGTACCCCACTTCGTGTCCCCTCAGTCTCTGGCAACTGAGGAGTCACCTGGGTCCCAGCAAGTGTCTGTGTGGGTGTGTTCCTTGGCCAGTGTGCTGGTTGCCCTCAGCACAGGGTTCGGACCTTCCTCTTGCCCCGGGCCGCACAGTCAACCTCAGCAATTTTTCTTCCTGCTAGTCCACCTGCACGGTCTTTGAGTTTACCTTTCCGGCTGTAGTCACAAGTCAGGGTAATGGTGTAGGTTAATGGGCCCTCTTGCACTTGCCCCCGTGACAGCCTTCCTTGACTCAGTGTAACCCAGAGCACCACTAAAAACCTCAAAAGGAGTTAGGGGAGCTTGTGCTACCAGACCTGCTGCACTGGGCAAATGGGGCCTAGTCCTGATCCTTCCTGTACTGGCCCTGCACCTCCCTCAACCTACTACCGGACACGGCCTGCTCCCTGGTGCAGCAGGTACTGCTCGAGCCTCCGCCTGCTGCTGAACTCTGCCTGTTCTCAGCACCACAGATGGTAATCCAGTATTCCCACCTGCCCTGCAGTCTATCTGGTCTCTGCTACCACACCGGCCTCCCCCCAGCACCACAGGAGAGAGAGCATCCCTAGTTGCCCTACAGGCTACTCCCACCTCACCCACTTATTCTTCTTTGCCTGCTTGGGCTGCTCCTGGGCTTATCAGGCAAACAATATCTCTGGCATGGGATATTGTGCTCTCCCCTCTGATACCCTTCACTGCAGGCTACCTGGATGTCCCTTACTTCTCCCCTGGCACTTTAACTTGTTTCCCCAGACAGCTATTCTCCACGTTTAGGGCCTGATCACTATTCTTGGCTTCTGTGATCTGACACTGCAGGTAATCCATCCGGTTTCTGCATCTTTCCTCTGTTTGCCACTTCTTGCCACTCACTGCAGGTCTGCATATAGCATCTCTCCTACCCTCCTTTCCTTATCCTAGAACCTTCCTCTGTCTCTATTCACTCTACCTTCAATTCCGTGACTTTTCTGTCCAGTACCTGGACCTGTTGCCGAAGGCAAAGGAGCCAGAATGCCTTCTCTACGGGGCACTTATGCCCCTTGCTATCAGTGCACTGGGCCACTGCCTCCCCTGATGCTTAGCTCTCAATAGATTGAGGACCCATTTCTTGGATATGTTTATCTTTTTAAAAGACGAAGGAGATCCTCACCTCCATTAGAAATTTTGCTTCTGAAACACCCTCTATCACATCATATTCCTTCTGCCAGTGTCCTACCACTGTTGCCATTCTGTAGGGTTCTGGTTTGTACTCAGTAATTTGCTGATTTTATGAGGTTCGAATCACCCCCAGATCCTTGGTTCTAGACACTGGACTTAGTTAGGAATGCGAAGTAAGAAAGGCAGTAGGCAGGTATTTCAGGGCAAGAGAATCTCTGTTTATTTAAATACAAACAAGGTAAGCGTAATGCAAGAAATACAGGCAAAAGCACTAAACAGTGAAATTAACACAATCAATTGTACAGAGGACAATAATACTATTAAATATACTATTAGCTAGGTTAAATACTATTAGAACTTAAACAAAAGGGTTTTAATCACAAACTTTACTCAGGTGTCCAACCCTTGGAGTCCCATGCACTGTTACCACCCTTCTTCCTCTCCCTGCTGGCTAGGTCAGAAACTTTGGAGTCAGAGGAATTTAGGCTCACCACTGAAGAAAACGCGATTTTGATGTACAGCTGGTTCTTGCCATTGATTCTCTTAGTTCAGAACAGGGCCATGTTTGGAAGCTTTTATTCAGATAGTGCTGAGTTGGCTTCCCCCATCACATATGTGCTTTGTTGTGATGATGCCCTTAGTTTGGTTTCCCAATTCAGCTTCTCTGTTTGGCCTCTGTGGTTCTTAGTTCGGAAGTGACTTGTTGTGACTGGAAGCCTGTGGGAAAGCTGTTTCTGCAAAAGATTGTTGTTGGGAAGGCTCTCTCTCAGGTGAGATCAGTTGTACAGACTGTATGCTGTTATGTTGGAGTTTTAAAACTGATTATGGATGTTCCTGTTTCAAGCAATGTGTTTAATGCTTGCCACAAACTGAAGTGAAAGCTAGTTTCAACAGAAGTACAAGTCAGATGACCATGGCGAGTCAGCTAGTACACAATCACATTTCTCTAAACATTCCCTTTTCAGAAACAAAATTGCAAATACTGTTATTTGCAGTTATAAATTTCCCAAAATCCACATTAAACAAAGAAAAATTGCCATTCATGAACAAATCTATGATAATTCTAGTCTGTCTCACTGTCTCATCAGTGACTGCTTGTGCATTTAATCTGCTGTCTCTCAAAGTTCAGGTTAAAGATTATCCTAATGCAAGGGATCTTGGGGAATTCCTAGATATCTTGTTTACAGTTAGTGGTTAAAGTGGGGCTAGAATCGGACATGAAGGACACTGTAGTAGCAGAATAGATAGTTAATGAGACAAGTTTGTTAAGACATTGCAAAAAACCCACGATGCCTTGCAGCAGGAATTCCATCAAAAACACAACACAACATAGTCATAGCAAAAACAACATAAAATTCAGCCAATATAGAAATCAATAGTCACTTTCTCCACCTTCTAGTTGGATCTTACCAACTAGTTACATTATTTGGCATTTCATCTTTTATGGAACAAAAGATGACGAATTATTGTCCCAACTCATCAAGCACTGTTCCTGGCGACTTGACACTGACTGGCGAGCCCAGCATTAACCAGCATCCCTGGAGCTCGCATCATATTTAAATGCACATTGTGCACTTGGATAAGCACTGTCAACCTAGCGCTGCCCTGCATGGTTCCTGATATTTGCCAGAGGCTTGGCAGTCTGTGGGAAACCAGCAACCTGCTTTGCAAGCATGGTCCTAGAGGTTTTGCTGGATAGGTTAATACAGAAGCAGGACTTCCGCTTCCTCCAGGACCAGCAGTAGAAGCTATGACATCAGACTGTTCCAGCATGGTCCACAGTTGCCATCCAGATTACAGTAGTCTCAGCCATTTGGAGGAATGTTCATCAATATAGGAAGAATGTCAACATCTCTTTCCATCTACCAACATAAGTGCTACCATATTTTCTCCAATACATCACATTTATGCTGTCTCTGTTACTGTTCCCAACACCCATCAAGGCTCAAATTCATAGATCATAGGATCCCCACAGTGTGGAAACAGGCCCTTTGGCCCAACAAGTCCACACCGACCCTCAAAGCGCCCACCCAAACCCACTCCCCCATAACCCACCTAATCTACAAATCCGTGAACACTATGGGCAATTTAGCATGACCAATCCACCTAGCCTGAACACCTTTGGACTGTGGGAGGAAAGTGGAGCACCAATTATTGGGTCAGATAGGATGGTCAGAAGTGTATCTAGAGAGTTGCTTGTGTCCCCCGCGTGGAACCCAGCAGCTCAGGGCTATAGTAGCACATCTGGACAAGCTCATGTATGAAGGAGACCCGAAGGTACACCTCGTGGAATGGAACAGGTCAGAGAAATAAACGGCTGTGATGATGCCGAAATGGCCAAAGTGCTGCTGCTCTCCCTGGTCAGCAGTCTGTACAAGGCACTCTCACTGACAGCAAGAAGGGGCAGAGTACATTTGTTGCCATCCATGAAGAGATACTGGAAGTCATGGGCTTCAATGCTAGAAACCCATTCCCCCGAGTGGAGAAGACCACCCAGATCAGAGGTGAAAC
Organism: Ginglymostoma cirratum; assembly: GCA_024137785.1. Taxonomy (NCBI): domain Eukaryota; kingdom Metazoa; phylum Chordata; class Chondrichthyes; order Orectolobiformes; family Ginglymostomatidae; genus Ginglymostoma; species Ginglymostoma cirratum. The sequence goes on from JAHRHZ010000012.1 coordinate 78,993,802, forward strand.
CTCATGTAAGTAGGCTGTGGTCTATTTATAGGAATTCCTGTGGAGAGCACCTCGACTGGGACAACCTCCAGGGACCAGGCTCACTGCCTCCACATCCTGGTGGCCAACATCCTATGAGGCTGCGGATCAAGCCAGAGCTTTAGTTCAATGTCAAAGACTCTTAGACCACTGAGGAGGCAGTAGTGAGGCAACTGTCCCTAGCATTCATGAATGGCTGGAGGTGGAAAGTCTAACCAAAGGTCAGGTAGATGAACTGAAGCCCACCCAGGGTAGGAAAGAATGGTACGAAGGGGGAGGTAACCCTCCTGACAAGAAGCGTGACTGCTTTGGGTGAAGGAAGAGTAGGCACTGGTGGAAGGATTGCCCCAACCCACAGAAGAAGGGTGAGTGAAGCAATCCTCCCATGCCTGTCCAGGAACCAGGTCTGGTAACACAAGGCTCCCCTAACTCCTTTGAGAAGTTTTTTTTTTTATAAAGAAGAGGTGCTCCGGGCAACACACAGAGTCAGGGAAGGCGGTCACAGGGGCAAGTGCAAGAGCCCCCACTAACCTACACCATAACCCCGACCTGTGACTACAGCCAGAAAGGTTCAAGGTCCATTATTAGTACAAATATACATCCATAAGCTTATTGGTGGAACTTCCTGACTCCAAGTAAGACCGCCAAGCCTTCCTTCTCTATCTCGGTGTTTTTTAAGCTCTGCATTAATCCACACCCTGGATGCATAAGCTATTGGCAACTCTTCTCCATTGGGCCACCAATAGCTAAAACAACCCCAATGCTATATAGAGAGGCATCACATGTCAGTACCAGATCTTGATTGGGATCATAGTGTGTCAACAGCTTAGAGGATGATAGCCGTTCCTTCACTTCCATGAAAGCTGTGGCTTGCCTATGTAACCGTTTCCAAGGCGGAACCCCTTTTAAGATTTTATGCAAAGGTGGCAGGATGGAGACCAGGTTATGTACGAATTTTCTGTAACAGTACACCAGACCCAAGCTCTCGTACAGACATGGGAGCCTGGCACTTTTGATCACCCTCACTTTATCCTCCAGCAGGTGTAACCCAGTCTTGTGGAATGGGGTCCCTGGAAACAGATTTTTCTCTTCTAAGGCGTACTTCTTCCTGGGAGAAACATCAAAGGACTATATCCAAGTTTTCTGATGAAGGGTCTAGGCCCGAAACGTCAAGCTTTCCTGCTCCTATGATGCTGCTTGGCCTGCTGTGTTCATCCAGCCCCACACCTTGTTATCTCGGATTCTCCAGCATCTGCAGTACCTTTTATCTCTATGCGCTCCTTGTTGGTTTTCCTTGTTATTGGCACACCATCTAAATAAATGGCAACCTGGGGTAGAACTTGTAAAATGTTTTCCATGGTGCACTGAAAAATTCCACAGGCTGACAATGCCTGACATCAACAGTGGCCAAATTGTTGGAGGGAATCCTGAGGGACAGAATTTACATGTATTTGGAAAGGCACGGACTGATTAGGGATAGTCAACATGGCTTTGTGCATGGCATATCATGTCTTACTGACCTGATTGAGCTTTTTGAAGAAATAACAAAGAGGATTGATGAGAGCAGAGCGGTGGACATGATCTATGTGGGCTTTAGTAAGGCATTCAATAAAGTTCTGCATGTAGACAGGTTAGCAAGTTTAGATAACATGCAATAACAGGGAGAATTATCCATTTAGATGTAGAACTGGCTTGAAGGTAGAAGACGTAGGGTGATAGTGGAGGGTAGCTTTTCAGACTGGAGGCATGTGAACAGGGGAAAGGGGGGAGGTGCCACAGGGATCAGTGCTGGGTCCACTGCTTTTTGTCATTTACAGAAATGATTTGGATGTGAACAAAGGAGATATGGTTAGTAAGTTTGCAGGTGACACCAAAATTGGATGCAGTCGACAGCGAAGAAGGTTAGCTCAGAGTAAAACGGGACCTTGATCAGATGGGCCAATGGGCCGAAGATTGGCAGATGGAGTTTAATTTAGATAAATATGAGCTGTTGCATTTTGGAAAGGCAAGTCAGGGCAGAACTTATACATTTAATGGTAAGGACCTGAGGAGTGTTGCTGAACAAAGAGACCTTGGAGTGCAGGTTCATAGCTCCTTGAAAGTGGAGTCACAGGTAGACAGGATAGTGAGGGAGGCGTTTCGTATGCTTGCCTTTATTGGTCAGTGCATTGAGTATAGGCATTGGAAGGTCATGTTGCAGCTGTACAGGACATTAATTAGGCCACTTTTGGAATACTGCGTGCAATTCTGGTGATCCTGCTATGGTGGGGAGTCCAAAACCAAAGGTTTAATGAGAGAGGGGAGAGATTTAAAAAGGACCATAGAGGCAACTTTTTCACAGAGGTTGATGCCTGTATGGAATGAGCTGCCAGAGGAAGTCATGGAGGCTGGTACAATTACAATATTTAAAAGGCATCTGGATGGGTATATGAATAGGAAGGGTTTAAAGGGATATGGGCCAAATGCTGGCAAATGGGTCTACATTAATTTAGGATACCTGGTTGGCATGCACGAGTTGGAGTGAGGGGTTTGTTTCCAAGTTGTACATCTCTATGACTCCATGACTATAGTTAAAGTACAACAAAAGAAAGACAAACTTCGAACTTAACTCAATTGGAAAACTTAATAGAATAATTGATGCAATGACTATTACTATTTAACTGTTCCAATATAACAATATCCTATAAACACGCCCTTTTTGCAAAAAGGCAAATTCAAAAAACTGATTTTATCTCACATGCAATCCAGACTTGTGAATCTTCCCTGGACTGCCTCCAATGCCGACATATTTTTCTTAGACAAGGGGTCCAAAACTATTCAGTATCCCAGCTATGGTCTAATTTGCATAACCTCACATTTTCTCACATTATATTCCATCTGCCAAGATTCTGGGTTGCTTCAGAAAGCAGGCAAAGGAAAACCTTGTGCTAAAATTAAAAAGCAGGAAAGGGAGGCACAAGTCGGTTCTTGGCCATTTAATTGTTATGCCTACAATTGAATCGATCCCAGAAGTTCCGGTCTGGGGTATAACTGGAAGGTTTGTCTCATCTCCAATAATAGAAGGATCAGGAAGGACACCATGTGCTTATTTAATTATGGAGAAATCCAATATTGGAATCATTTTTCCATTCCATAGAGATTATAATGTTGCTTTCTGGTTATAACACCTCTCAAACTGGGAATATTGGAGAATATTTCTGGAATGACTTTTTGTCAGTGCGATACCAAGAATAGTCTTGGGCATTAGTGGGTCAAATTTGAATTATTTGGACAGTGTGTCCGTGATTTCTATTAAAGAAAGCCAGATATTTGAAAGGTTTGTTAGTATGTTTTCAAAACAAAGAATTGTACATTAAGGTGCATGATCTGGGAGGGATACATGTTAAGGACCCAAAAGTATTACAGTAGGAGATACTCAGCGTGGCTTGGACAATCTTAAACACCATTAAGAAAATGACTGTTTAGTTCATTTCTATTTTTGTGATTTCTCTATATATAAAATGGCTGTCTGCACAGCAGCAACTGCACCTCAGAATAATCCTTAACATTTCACTTGCTTTGGCACAAAACAACAGATTTCATAAATGCAAGCTGTCTTCCTTGACTTTATATTGAATAACATTTGGTCTGAAATTATAGATTCAATAAATTTCTACACTAACAGTCAGCTTTCAAGTTTTTGACATTCTAAAACAAAGCTTATTATCTTATAGCAATGTGCTTTTCTGAATACCAACATTTTTTATTTTTGCCTTCTCATTATGGATTGTAATAAAAGAAAAAATGTTGATTGTAAACTAAAACCATGCAAGATAAAAGTCAATATGGGAACACTTTATAGCTTTAAATGGATCAGGTACCCTTCTATCAATCAGATTAAAATATTGTGCATAGACATTTTAAAATACTTAAAACTGAAACCTTTCTGTTAGTTTAGATAGAAAATATTAAAGACGATTTAGGTAACCCCTATGGAAAAGAAACGATCGGGTAGAATTTTTGTGTAACTTAGTGTATTTTCCCTGAAATGCAAACTGCCTGTTAGAGTTAATCCTTTGAGAAATGCAGGAAAATTTCTGCACCAAGTTCCAAAAATAGTAAGATTAAATATGAGATAATGGATCTGTGATATAAATTACGGATGTATAATACAATCAGAAGTGCATATTCTGTAAGGCTTTTGGATATATAGTGTTGATCAATTCCTAATGCATTGGTTCACATATGGCATCAATGTAAGTGCAAATGACTTGACAAAACTTCCAGACCAAAGTCATTTGTGAGCTTCTCCCACAAAATGATTGCAGCTATTACCTGTTCAAAGATCTTGAAAATGCGTTAATCCAAAATCTTAATGTTGGACCTTGGAAACTTGCAGAGTACTTTAATTGCAGGAAGAATATTGCATATTAACATTAATAACCTGCAGTCTTGTGATATTTTCCACATAGCAGTATTATTGCACTCAAATATCATGCAAAACTTTCATTAAAACTGCCCTTAATGCCTCCTCTTCTCTTGACTTATATAATGTGTAACATCAATAAAACTGCACGTGTGTAAGCCTAGTCAAATTCATTTGCAACTCCATATGCAGGCAGGATTCACAAAGTTACTTAGTGACTGGTGCATGGACACCAGGTCTCATTGAATATTCATATCTCAAATTACAGCCATTCAAATAATAATCTACCTTCTTATTTTTGCTGCCAAGGTGGATAGGCTCATATTTATCCACATTATACTGCATCTGCCATACATTTGCCCACTTGTTCAGCCTATCCAAATCACTCTCCAACATCTCTGCATCCACCTACCAGCTCACCCTTCCACCCAGCTTCATGTCATTTGACAATTGAGATATTGCATTTAGTTTCCTTATCAAAATCATTAATATACACTGTAAATAGCTTTCATTCTAGTATCGATCCCTGCATTACCCCACAGGTTACTGTCTCCCATTCAGAGGGAGACCCATTTATTCCTTCTGTTTACTATCTACTAACAAATTTTCTAGTCATCTTAATACAATTTACCCCCCATGAAATGCATTTTAATTTTACATAAATCTCTTGTGGGACTTTGTTGAAAAGCTTCTGAAAGTCCAAATAAACCACATCAACTGACTGATTACCTCTACTAGTTATTCCTTTCCCTTTTGTAAATCAGATTGTGCCTGAATCTATCACTGTTTTCTAAGTGCTCTGTAACCAGATCCTTGATATAGGAGTTCAGCAGCTTCCCCTACAACTGATGTCAGATTCACTGGTCTGTAATGACCTGTTTTCTCTTTACTTCCCTTTTTGAATGGTGGGGTTACATTAGCTACTCTCCAATTTATAGGAACTGCTCCAGAGTCTAAAGGATCTTGGAAGAATTTCTTTAAATACTCTAGGATGTAGATTATCAGGCCTTGGGGACCTATTAGCTTTCAATCCCATCTATTTTTCCAACACTATTTCTCTGTAAATAGAGATTTACTTCAGTTCCTCCAACTGTCTAAATCCTGTCATCCCCATCATTCCTGGTACATTATCCTTTGTGAAGCAATGTATGAATTTAGTTTGTCAGCCATTTCCTTGTTCCTCATTCCTCATTGTGAATTGCCCCATTTCTGACTGTAAAGGACTTACATTAGCTTTCACCAATCTTTTTCTCTTCACATCCCTTTAGAAAGTTTTACAGTCAGTTCTTATGGTCCCCACAAGCTTACTCTCATTTTATTATCCCATTCTTAACAAATCACTTTATTCTCCTTTGACTTCAAAACTGTTCCCAATCCTCTGGGTTTTTTTTTAAATCATCAATTTGTATCCCTCTTATATCTCATCTCAAACTTCCCTTATAAACCATTGTTTTGCCACTGTTCTCTTTGCACTCTTGCACCAAACAGGAATAATCAATATTTGTAGTTCACCTATTTGCTCTTTGAATGTTTGCCATTGCATATTCACTGTTATCTTTCAGGAACAATTCCCAATCTAGCATAGCCAACTCACATCTGATACCAGGGATAACAAGGTGTGGGGCTGGATGAACACAGCAGGCCAAGCAGCATCATAGGAGCAGGAAAGCTTGACTGTTCAGGCCTAGACCAATTTCTGATGAAGGGTCTAGGCCCGAAACGTCAAGCTTTCCTGCTCCTATGATGCTGCTTGGCCTGCTGTGTTCATCCAGCCCCACACCTTGTTATCTCGGATTCTCCAGCATCTGCAGTACCTATTATCACATCTGATACCATTACAGTTTCCCTTGTTAAGATTCTGGACCCTAGTCTGAGAATCAACTACCTTAATCTCCATGTTAATGAGACTCTACTATATTATGGTCACTTATTCCCAGGGGTTTCTCACAACTACTTTACCAATTATTCATTTTTCCCTACATAATACCCAGTCTGAGATTTCCTGTTCCCTAGTTAGTTCCTCATTATATTAATCCAGAAAATCATCCCTATACACTCGATGAATTCTTCCTCTACAGTATTGCAACTAATTTGACTTATCCAATCTACATGTAGATTAAAATCACTCAATTACAGATGTTGCTGTATTGCCTGCAACCTTGATTTTCCTGCCCAACGTTGATGTAGAGGTGCCGGTATTGGACTGGGATGGACTAAGTCAGAAATCACATGACACCAGGTTATAGTCCAACAGATTTATTTGAAATCACAAGCCTTTGGAGCGCTGCTCCCTTGTCTGGTGGCATCAGTGCTTTGAAAGCCTGTGATTTCAAATAAACTTATTGGACCTTAACCTGCTCTTGTGTGCCTTCTGACCATTCCCAACATCATCACTGTAGTTTGATAGTCTATACATCACCCCTACTAATGTTTTTTACTCCTTGTTATTTCTCAATTCTACCCTCAAATTATATATTGGCTGAGCTAATATCTATCGTCAATATTGTGTTTATATTCTCTTTGACCAGTAAAGCAACTGCACCACCTTTTCTTTTCTCTGTCCTTCCTAAATATTGAATACTGTTGGATGTTCTATTTCTATCCTGTTATCCTGCAGCCATTTTTTAAATCATTTGTGGGATGTGGGCATCATTGGCTGGCCAGCATTTTTTGCCTGCCTGTAGTTACCCTTGAGAAGGTGGTGGTGAGCTGCCTTCTTGAATCACTGCAGTCCACCTGCTGTAGGTTGACCTACAATGCCTTTAGGGAGAGAATTCCAGAATTTTGACCCAGGAACAGTCACCATAATCCCAATTATATCATACCCATTTACATCTATTTGCATGATTAGTTCATCCACTGTGCATTCAGACACAAAACTGAGTTTTTTTTTTAAATGTTCCTGGTCCTATCCCCACTATGTTTTGCTGTGGCCTTGTTTCATTTCCAGCCTTTTCTTCTTCTGCCTATCACTTCACTTATTCCCCTTCCTGTCTTTTGTTTTTGTCCTTTACTTACCTTCCTTTGACTCCTTACATAGGTTCCCATTCCCTGCCAATTTAGTTTAAAACTTCCCACATCACTCTAGCAAATACACCATCAGAGCGAGTTCTGCCTGTGTAACCCATCCAGCTTGTACTGGTCAAGCCTTGCCAGAACTGGCCCCAATGCCCTGGGAATCTGAAATCCCCCTCACTATCTCTTTAGCTATGTGTTTATTTAATATAGCCTGTTACTTCAACTCTGACTCACATGTGACACTGTTAGCAGTTTTGAGATCTACCTTTGATATCTTATTTTTCAGGGGACATGGTGGCCTCATGGTATTATCACTGGATTGTTAATAGCGAGACCAGAGTAACGTTCTTGGGATCCTGATTTGAACTCTGTCTCAGCAGATGGTAGAATTTGAATTATATTTAAAATATCTGGAATTAAGATTATAATGATGACCATGAATCGATTGCCAATCATCAGGAAAAAACTTACCTGGTTCACTTTAGGGCAGGAAACTGCCATCCTTACCTGAGATAACAAGCATGGGGCTGGATGAACACAGCAGGTCAAGCAGCATCATAGGAGCAGGAAAACTTGACGTTTCGGGCCTAAACCCTTCATCAGAAATGGGGGAGGGGAAGAGGGTTCTGAAATAAATAGGGAGAGAGGGGGAGGCGGATAGAGGATGGAAAGAGGAGAGGATAGGTGGAGAGGAGGCAAACAAGTCGAAGAGGCGGGGATGGAGCCAGTAAAGGTGAGTGTAGGTAGGGGGGTAGGGAGGAGATAGGTCAGTCCAGGGAGGACGGACAGGTCAAGGGGGCGGGATGATGTTAGTAGATAGGAGATGGGGGTGTGGCTTGGGGTGAGAGGAAAAACAGGTTAGGGAGGTGGAGATGAGCTGGGCTGGTTTTGGGATGCGGTTGGTGGAGGGGAGATTTTGAAGCTTGTGAAATCCACATTGGTGCCATTGGGCTGCAGGGTTCCCAGGCTGAATATGATTTGCTGTTCCTGCAGCCTTCGGGTGGCATCACTGTGGCATTGCAGGAGGCCCAGGATGGACATGTCGTCTGAGGAATGGGAGGGGGAGTTGAAATGGTTCGCGACTGGGAGGTGCAGTTGTTTGTTGCGAACTGAGCGCAGGTGTTCTGCAAAGCGGTCGCCAAGCCTCCGCTTGGTTTCCCCGATGTAGAGGAAGCCACAACGGGTACAGCAGATGCAGTATACCACATTGGCAGATGTGCAGGTGAACCTCTGCCTGATGTGGAAAGTCTTCTTGGGGCTTGGGATTGGGGTGAGGGAGGAGGTGTGGGGGCAGGTGTAGCACTTCCTGCGGTTACAAGGAAAAGTGCCGGGTGTGGTGGGGCTGGAGGAGAGTGTGGAGCGGACAAGGGAGTCGCGGAGGGAGTGGTCCCTCCGGAAGGCAGATAAGGGTGGGGAGGGAAAGATGTCTTTGGTGGTGGGGTCTGACTGCAGATGGCGGAAGTGTCGGAGGATGATGCATTGGATCCGGAGGGTCCTGGTTTGGTCTACATGTGACTCCAGATCCACAAAAATGTGGTTGATTTTTAGCTGCATTCTGGGTGATTAGGGATAGGCAATAACTGCTGGCTTAGCCAGTGATGCCCTCATCCCATGAATGAATTTTTAAAAAAAGCTTGCTTCCTAACGCTTTATATTCTGCTTTTAGGATCTCTTTGATGTCCTGTGGCCTCTGAGACCAACCTTGACTGTAGCACCAGGGAGGGAACATACCATCCTGGAATCTCATTTGTGGCCACAGAAATGCAGAATTCCCAATTGGCATTCTCGGCCTGATATCTGGATTTCCATTAGCTACAACTGGAGACACTTCCTGCACACATGCTGGTCTTGGGCACTGAAATATGCCCAGCTTCCCACTTAGAGCAGGAGGAACATACCACGGCTTTGAGCTTTCCTGCCATGACTTACCCCTTTAGGTAAATCTTTTGGAAGATGCTAAATATCAAATAATATCAATTTCTCTAGAACATTCCTGCCTGTTCCTTCGAAGATAGAACCCTGTTTCTTCAGAATACAACCTGTGGAAACCATAAGTTACAAAATCACCTTACAAGCTATAAGCGATAAAAGTTGTTCATATTTATCTGACCTTGCCTACTACTTACCACTCAGCTCTCTCCCTTGCAGCCTCTACTCCTGCAGTAGGATACGACCACTCTGGTTTTCTTATGATGTCAATCTTTGTTTCTTCCTACCAAGGAGGACACCCCTTCCAGACTGCTTCAAGGCAATGCTGACTGCAAGGACACCCTTCCTCGACTGCTTCACCACAACACCGACTATAAGAACGCCCTTCCCAGACTGCTTCAAGACAAAGCTGGTGAGGACACCCTTTAGGGTTTTTAGCAAACCATGCATTTTCTTAGAGAGATCTGCCAGTGTTCATGTGATGGTGAAAAATCAGTAATTTTAAGGCATGTACCCTTTGGAGACAAAGAGAAAATATATACCGCACTGTATTTTTTTAAAAAAATAAATCTCGGGAACAACCATCCAGAAAGCATTATCTTTGCTCATTGACAACTCATGACTGTCTTCTCTGAAAGATTATGTAATGTCACTTTAAGAAGATTCTTTTATTAGACAGCAAATCCATACACTACTTCAAGGCCAGCTTTGTCAAGCTGTCTTTTATTTTCTCATTAGGAAACTACAAAGCAATCTTCAGTGAAGAATGAAATAAACAATACTAAATTGCTTATGCAATGGAGATTTAAACTACCTGAAATTTATTTCCAGCTATTAAAGTAGATTTAATGGAACAATGCCTCAAGAGCACCATTTTAGAGAATCTGGAGTTGTATTTCAAGTTGTTTTCATAGAGGCTGTGTCGAGGACCGGTCATCTGTACAGTCTCTTTTTAACCTATAACCTCCTGCTATCCACTAAACTAGCTGCTTTCATTTTGCTTAGTGTCACGGGTCTAGGCATATGTCATGGTGTTTTTATGGGACTTTTTTTGCAGACTGTGTATTGTTGAAGATTTTATGCTTGCTCTAAGAAGCATGAAAAGGGCAGAAGCTATTTCATGCCCTTTATGTTAGTGCAGCTTTCCATGAAGTGCTATTATACAGCAGTGAAAATAAAAATTGTACAACATACATCAAAAAATATCAGCAAAGCATATTCACAATATTTAATGTTTCAATCACATTAAGAGCACTGTTGAAATCCAAAATAGAGATTATTCCTAATTTTCACTCCTTCACAGCATTTAATGTCTCCTCCCATATAGGAACACACAATAGGTGTTTAAATCTTTCAAAACAGTAGGTAATTAGTTACTTCCTAATGGGATGGTTGATAATTGCTGATGCATGCAGATCAGAAAGTTCAGATTCAAACCTCAGTTTGTTCTTCAAAAATGTTCTCAGCTGAGACATTAATACTGTCAGCAGTTAAATCAAATCATTAAACTTCCAAATAATGGAATCTTTTGCAGTAAATTTAAATGTTTTCTCTACTTATTTCAAAGCAAATGGCCTGTCAATTCAAAAATTCTAAGAACATGGTGTCCCACTTTTCTCATGATTTAGGACTTCCTTGAGGAGTCATGAACTATATTTACTAAGAGAAGGGTTTCCATTTCCATCCAAATTGTGATGGTGTTGGAACTGCACACTTCAGCAATGGAAGTGGCAAGGATGGGAGTACTACTTGCAGGCCGACTTCCCATGCCGTTATCACATGCCAACAAAGATTGCCAGAAAGGGAAATGGGAATTTCCATGACACCCAAGTTGACCCAACTCAGTGAAAATCCAGACCTTGGTCTCACATTTCAGGCATATTACCTTGCAGAAGCAGTCAAGGCTGAGAGTCTCATCAGCTTTAAGTGCTAGTCCAAAATTCTGTTGTGTGCAGAAATTTCCAAACTGCACCTTAGGAAGGGGAAAATGTTTGCCAGTGACATATTAAATCTTTTCTTAAAATGGATGAGCTATTTCTAGATGAAGTCAAAACAGAAAATATGCTGTTTTCAACATTGTATTGTCACTGATGGAAAAATATATTGATTTATTTCAAAGGCTGCAACATTTGATCATTTTGATTGTAAAGCTTATTATAAGGCAAACTTCAGAACAAGCCACATAACTTCCTTTATTTACCCTAAACTCTATTAATCTGAAACTCAATAATCTGTGTTTCTCCCTGTAGTGTACAGCCTAACCCTATACAAGATTTTAGAAACATAATTGAAAATATTAATCTTAAAATACTATAAACCAGGTGTTCCATGCATATCACTTATAAAAGGTTTTGGCTGATACTAAATATCAGATTCCTTTTTAACCAGTTAATTTTTAAATCCATGTTTTTGGGATAGTTGCATAAAGTGGCTAGTAGTTGAGCTCATCGGAGATAAGGTTGAGTCATTGTGTGCTCCATATTAATTTCAAAACAGATATAGAAGATATATAGTATATATTTTCACCAGATATTCACTTTCCACTTGTTGGAATGAATGTTGTATCAAATACCATTCAACAGCTGAATGAAAATATTGAACGTGCAAGGCAGTCGTTTAAGCCTTTTCTGCTCTTAAATTAGAATTTGATCAATTGGAATCACAGATCTATCTACCGTTCTTGGTCCTATAACCTTTTGCCTATCAATAACCTGTCTTTGCAGTTATAATAAATGTCATGAATCATTGGCGCAGTTTGGGTTCTGCCAGGAGCACTCAGCTCCTGACTTCATTACAGCCTTGATCCAAAAATGGACAAACAGCTGAATTCCAAAGATGAGCTGACAGTAACAGCCCTTGACATCAAGGCACATTTGACCGAATATGGCATCAAGGAGCCACAGCATAACTTCTTGACTTCAGCAGTGGGAGAGATGAGAGCATGAGCCAGGGGGCAGCCAGGAAGTGAACTAATACATTCAGGCATTGGCTAAACTCGAAACAGTACACATGCAGTGTTTCCCACCCATCCTCCTCTAACCAAAACAAAAGACTGTGGGGAGGGTCGGAAAGGTAAGCTTTTTCTTTCTTTATTCTTTTTGCAATCAAGCGTAGAGGGAGTGGAAGCTAGGCCAGTTGCATGCTCCTCTTGTAGGATGTGGGAGTTAAGGGCCACTACTAGTGTCCCTCCTGACTTCACCTGTGAGAAGTGCACCCAACTCCAGCTCCTCACAGACCACATTAGGGAGCTGGAGCTGGAGTTGGATGAACGCCGGATCATTCGGGAGGCTGAGGGGATGATAGATGGGAGTTATAGGGAGGTTGTCACACCCAGGATACAGGATAAAGGGTCAGGAGAGGGAAAGGGAAAGGGCAGACAGTGTGGGGATCCCCTGTGGCCATTCCCCTCAATAATAAATACACCACTTTGGATTCAGTTGTGTGTGGGGGGGGGAGTGGGGACAGTGGCGGTGTGTGTGGTGGTGGTGGTGGTGGAAATGACCTACCAGGGGAAAGCCATACCGGCCAGGTCTCTGGCACTAAGCCGAGCTCTGTGGCTCAGAAGGGAAGGGGCAAAGAATAAGAGAGCGATAGTGAGAGGAGATTCAAGGGTTAGGGGAACAGACAGGAGATTCCGTGGTACCGAGCGTGACTCCTGAATGATTATATTACCTCCTGCGTGCCAGGGATGTCTCTGATCGAGTCTACAGGATTCTTAAGGGGGAGGGTGAGCAGCCAGAAGTTGTGGCACACATCGGTACCACTGACAGCTAGGAAATGGGCTGAGGACCTGAAAAGTGAATATAGAGTGTTAGGATGGAAGCTAAAAGCCAGGACGAGTAGAATAATAATCTTAGGATTACCAGTGCCACGGGCTAGTGAGGCCAGGAATAGAGACAGAGTGAAGCAGAACATGTGGTTACTAAGCTGGTGTAGGAGGGAGGGCTTTAGATATTTGGATCATTGGGATACCTTCTGGAGAAGCTGGGACCTGTACAGGAAGGACGGGTTGCACCAGAACTGGACGGGCACCAATATCCTGGGCGGGAGGTTTGCTAGAGCTCTTCAGGAGGGTTTAAACTAGTTTGGCAGGGGGACAGGAACCAGAGCTATGGATCAGAGGATGGAGTAACTGGTGTACAGGCAGATACAGCATGCAGAGAGTCTGTGAGGAAGGATAAACAGTTGAAAGGGAAAAGTTGCAGTCAGTTCGACAGGTTGAAGCATGTCTATCTTAACGCAAGTAGTGTCAGGAATAAGGGTGACAAACTCAGAGCCTGGATCAGTACTTGGAACTACAATGTTGTGGTCATTACAGGGACTTGGATAAAACAGGGGCAGGAATAGTTGTTGGATATTCTGGGGTTTAGATGTTTCAGAAGAAATAGGGAGGGAGGTAAAAGAGGTGGGAAGTGGCATTGCTAATCAGGGATGGTATCACAGCTGCAGAAAGGGAGGTCGTGGAGGAGGGTTTATCTACTGAGTCAGTATGGGTGGAAGTCAGAAACAGGAAAGGAGCAGTCACCTCATCAGAAGTTTTCTATAGATCCCCAACAGCGACAGAGATGCTGAGGAACAGATTGGGAGGCAGATTGTGGAAAGGTGCAGAAATAACAGGGTTGTCGTCATGGGTGACTTCAACTTTCCTAATATAGACTGGAATCTCCTTAGTGCATATAGTTTGGGTGGAGCAGATTTTGTCAGGTGTGTCCAGGAAGGATTTCTGACTCAATATGTAGATAGGTTGATTATAGGGGAGGCCATATTGGATTTGGTGCTTGGCAACGAACCAGGCCAGGTGTCAGATCTCTCGGTGGGAGAGCATTTTGATGATAGTGATCACAACTCCCTGACCTTTACTATAGTCAGAGAGAGGGATAGGAGCAGACGGTATGGGAAAGTATTTACTTGGGGGAGGGGGAATTACAATGCTATTAAGCAAGAACTGCAGATCATAAATTGGGAACAGATGTTCCCAGGGAAATGCATGACAAAAATATGGAGGTTGTTTAGGGAGCAGCTGCTACAAGTACTGGATAGTTTTGTCCCACTGAGGCAAGGAAGGGATGGTAAGGTGCAGGAGCCTTGGATGACAAGACATGTAGAACATCTAGGCAAGAGAAAGAAGGAAGCTTACTTAAGTTTGAGGAAGCAAGGATCAGACAGGGCTCTAGAGGGCTACAAGGTAGCCAGGAAGGAACTGAAGAGCGGACTTAGGAGAACGAGAAGGGGGTATGAAAAAGCCTTGGCAGGCAGGATCAAGGAAAACCCCAAGGTGTTCTATGCTTATGTGAGGAACAAGAGGAGAGCCAGAGTGAAGGGTAGGGCCAATCAGGGATAGTGGAAAGAACTTGTGCGCAGAGTCAGCGGAGGAGGGGAAGTCCTAAGTGAATACTTTGCTTCAGTATTCAGAGAGAGGGACGTTGATGTTTGTGAGGACAGCATGAAACAGGCAGATATGCTCGAACAGGTTGATGTTAGGAAGGAGGATATGCTAGAAATTTTGATAAACATGAGAATAGATAAGTCAGAGACAGTAGGAACTGCCGACGCTGGAGAATCTGAGATAACAAGGTATAGAGCTGGATGAACACAGCAGGCCAAGCAGCAGCAGAGGAGCAGAAAAGCTGATGTTTCGGGTCTGGATCTTCCTCCTCTTTTTTTCTGAAGGGTCCAGACCTGAAACGTCACCTTCTTGCTCCTCTGATGCTGCTTGGCCTGCTATGTTCATCCAGCTCGACACTTTGTTATCTAGGATAGATAAGTCCTCTGGGCCAGATGGGATATACCCGAGGTTGCTACGGGAAGTAAGGGAAGAGATTGCTGCCCCTTTGGTGATGATCTTTGCATCCTCACTGTCCACTGGAGTACTACCAGATGATTGGAGGGTGGAAAATGTTATTCCATTGTTCAAGAAAGGGAATAGGGACAATTCTGGGAATTACAGATCATCAGTCTTACTTCTGTGGTGGGAAAATCATTGGAGAGGATTCTGAGAGATAGTATTTATGATTATTTGGAAAAGCACAGTTTGATTAGAATTAGTCAGCATGGTTTTGAGAGGGGCAGGTCATGCCTCACAAGCCTTAGAAAATTCTTTGAGGATGTGACATTGATGAAGGCAGAGCAGCAGATGTGGTGTATATAGATTTTAGCAAGGCATTTGAAAAGGTTCTCCATGGTAGGCTCATTCAGAAAGTAAGGAGGCATGGGATTCAGGGAAATTTGGCTGTCTGGATACAAAACTGGCTGTCCAATAGAAGACAGAGGGTGGTAGTAGATGGAAAGTATTCAGCCTGGAGCTCAGTGACCAGTGGTGTTCCGCAGGGATCTGTTCTGGGACCCCTGATCTTTGTGATCTTTATAAATGACTTGGATGAGGAAGTGGAAGGGTGGGTTAGTAAATTTGCCGATGACACGAAGGTTGGAGGAGTTGTGGATAGTGTGGAGGGCTGTTGTAGGTTGTAACAGGACATGGACAGGATGCAGAGCTGGGCAAAGAAGTGGCAGATGGAATTCAACCCAGAGAAGTGTGAAGTGATCCATCTTGGAAGGCTGAATTTGAATGCAGAATACAGGGTTAATGGCAGATTCTTGGTATTGTGATGGAACAGGGGGATCTTGGGGTCCACGTCCATAGAATCCCTCAAAGTTCCTATCCAAGTTGATAGGGTTGTAAAGAAGGTGTATGATGTGCTTGCTTTCATTGGTAGGGGAATTTACTTTAAGAGCGGTGATGCTATGCTGCAGCGCTATAAAACTCTGGTTAGACCACACTTGGAATATTGTGTTCAGTTCTGGTCACCTCATTATAGGAAGGACGTGGAAGCTTTAGAGAGGGTGCAGAGGAGATTTACCAGGATGCTGCCTGGACTGGAGATCAGGTCTTACGATGAAAGGTTGAGGGAGCTAGGGCTTTTTTCATTGGAGCGAAGAAGGATGAGAGATGACTTGATAGAGGTGTACAAGATGATGAGAGGCATAGATAGTGTGGATAGTCAGAGACTTTTTCCCAGGGCAGCAATGACTATTATAAGGGGTCATAATTTTAAGGTGATTGGAGGGAGGCACTGGGGAGATGTCAGAGGTAGGTTCTTTACACAGAGTGGTGGGTGTGTGGAATGCACTGCCAGCTGTGGTAGTGGAGTCAGATACATTAGGGACATTTAAGTGACTCTTGGATAGGCACATGGATGAAAGTGTAATGTAGGGTATGCAAGGTAGTTTGATCTTAGTAGGATAATTGGTTGACACAACATCATAGGCCAAAGGGCCTGTGCTGTGTTGTACTCTATGTTCTATGTTCTGTGAAATCATTTAGTGTCAGAGTATCTGTTGGCAAAGAGGACGATGCTTGTGATTGTTGGAAGTCAGTCATCTCAGCTCCAGGGCATCACTAAGAGTTCCTAAGGGTAATGTCCTAGGCCAAACCATCATCAGCTGCTTCATCAATGACTCCACCATAAATCAGAACTGGGGATGTTTGCCAATAATTGCAAATGGAGATAAACATTGTGCAACTCCCCAGATTTTGAAGCAGTCCATGTTCAAACCTAACAAGATTTCGACAATACCCATGCTTGGGCTGACAAGCAGCATGTAATATTTGTGTCATACAAATGCCAATGATGATCTCCAAAAATAAATAATCTAACCACTGCCCCTTGACATTCAATGGTGTTACCAAACTGAATCCCTCACTATCAACATCCTTGGGGTTCACCTGCAAGAATTCACGAAGGGTATTTAGATAGCACCTTTCAAAATCATGACCTTTTCCATCTAGAAGGGCAAGGCCAGCAGATACATGGGAACACTATCTTGTGCAAGTTCCCTTCCAAGTTCGTTCACTGTCATTGGGTCTGAATCCTGGAATTCCCTCCCTAAGGGCATTGTCAGTCTACCTACAGCAGGTAGACTGCCACAGTCCAAGAAGGCAGTTTACCACCACTTTCTCAAGGGCAACTACAGACAGACAATAAATATCGTCCAGTCAGCGACACCCACTTCCCATGAGTGAATAATAAAATGAAACCTGGGCAGTGTGCTGGAAATCAAATCCTGCATTTGTAAAGTTGTCACAAATGTAAGAACTTGATTTACTATCGAAATGCTGAATTCTGCCTTGTTGTTTGCTCAGGTCAAAAAAATGTACAAATTGAGTTTTTTTTCAAATAAAAAGAAAATAGCTTTTTATCATGTTCAATCTATTTTTAATTGAGAGCAAAAAATAGACAAATTGAACTGCTAAACTGTAACTCTAACTTAAAATCTGCAAGTAAACAGCTTTGGTTAGAAAATAACAGTTCTGGCTTGTGGACAGGGAGTGGCGAGCATGACTCCAAGGTCATCAGGTAAGGGGTTTCAGGTACAGTGGTGGAGGAGTCTTGGCCTTTGCCTTTATCTGTAAGTTAGGAGATTCTTGCTGCCTATATGAATGAGGACAAGATAGATGAGCAAACTGTCCATAGTGTAATGGTACTACAGACCATTCAATCAGGAGGAGCAAGACAAGAATGTGCTAGGTATGGGACAATTTACTCAAGGGGTTAGATACTTTTCTTGGTAACTGTGACTCAGGGCAGAATCTTCCAAGCCCCTGAACAAAGTGGACCATGGTGACAAAGTTTGGAAAATTGGGTGAGATAGTTATGGAGGACTATCTCAACATCAAGAGCAAGGGGTGATGGTTGTTTGTCAGACTGAAGGCCTGTGACTGGTGGTGGGCCACAGGGGTTGGTGCTGGGACATTTGTTACTTGTTATTTACACAAATGATTTGGATGTGAATGTACAATGCATGATTAGTAAGTTTGTGGATGATACAAAATTAGGAGGTACCATTGATAGTGTCGAATATTATCAAAAATTACAGATGTTTTTGTTCAGATGGGGAAGTGGGCTGAGGATTGGAAAAATGCAATTCAATACAGATAAGTGTGAGGTGTTGCACTTTGGAAAGTCAAAGCAATGTAGGACTTTGACAGTAAATGGTAAGGTTCTGAGGAGTGTTATGGAACAGCGGGATCTGGGAGTACAAGTCATAGTTCAACGAAAGTGGGTTCACAAATAGACAGGGTGGTGAACAAGGCATATAGCATGCTGCCCTCCATCACTTGAGGCATTGAATATAGGTATTGGGACGTGCAGTTATACAAGTCAACAGTGAGGCATACTTGGAGTATTGTGTACAGTTTTAGTCACCCTGTTATGGAAGAGACAGTTAAACTGGAAAGTGTGCAAACAAGATTTATGAGGATGTTGCCAGGACTAGTAGGCCTGAGTTATATGGAGAGGTTGGCCAGGATAAGACTTTATTCCTTGGAACATAGGAGAATGAAGGGTGACCTTATTGAGGTGTTTAAAGTCATGAAGGTCATAGATAGGATGAATGCATATAGTCTTTTTCCTAGGGATGGGGAATTAAAAACTAGAGGGCATAGGTTTAAGGTGAGAGGGGAAAGATTTAAGCAGGAACTGAGGGGCAACTTCTTCACTTAGAGAGAGGGGTGTATATGGAATGGGCTGCCATAGAAAGTGGTTGAATAGCAACATCTAAAAAATATTTAGATAGGTACATGGATGGGAAGGGTTTAGAGGGATATGGACCAAATGTAGACAATTGGAACGAGCTGAGTGGGCACCACGGTCAGTATGGGCCAGTTTGGGCCTAAGGGCCTGTTTCCATGCTGTATTACTCTACGGCTCTATGATTCTAAAAGGTCTCATTTTCCTACCAGGCTTTGAACAGTGAGATGAGATTCTTGCTCATGGGTGGTAAGAGGTCTGATGGAATGACTATCACTCATTAACACCCACATTCATGTTTAATCTCACCTCACTGATGTACATTTCTTGTTCTCACATGCTCTGGGTCGAAACTAAAAGTCAAGAATTTCAAATATGAAAACCAGAGGTAGTAATTTCAGCTCACAGCTTGCTCTTTTGGACGTCCATATCAGGGCACACTATGACCAGTTGACTGCATGTACCCTACATGCATGGACCTTGGCATCCAACACATACCAACTTTATTGGATAAGCATAGCACATATTCAATCTAATTATAGTATGGTTCTGCACTTCAATGCTGCACTTTAGAGAAAGCAACATCTCTCATCACAATACTGCTGTGGGACACTTTGCACGCAGGAGTGGATTGGCTTCCAGGATTCTTGGCCCTATTTCTTTTTCTAGCAATCTTTGCTAACATGAGATATGGTATAGTAAGTCAGATAGCAAGCAGTACTCCCACATTCGGACCAGGAGCTATCTCAAGGCTGCTGTCTCACTCTTTTAGCATTCACTCATTTTGAGCCTACTTAAATACTCAAGCATTTCTGCTTTGGCTTGCTTGGCTAGCCTTGCGGTTTTGTGATTTGCCCTCTCAGACATAGTAAACAGACACAGTATTTCTGTCCTGTTTCAACAAAGACAAAACCAGGCAACTTGTCATGGCTCTCAGCAGTCATCAGTCAAGGTTGGGGGAGTGGTGATGTGGAGACATTTTGTTCGAAAACAATGAGCTACACCAATGTCACATTTATACCATATGTCTGTTGCATATTTGCCTAACACACTGCATGTGCTTCAGCTAAATGGCCATGCCCCAAGCCGAAGGAGAGTAGTCCTCAATCAGATTGAAGGAGACATCCTTCAGAAAGGGTTTCCCAGCACAATAAGTCAAGGGCAGTGTCTGATATCAATCCTGGAGCTTGGGGATGTTCAATCAACCAGTCGGGCCATTCATGGTCAAGATCCTCTCATCATAGAAACAAAAAAAAAAGGTGTGGGGGTAGGCCATTCAGCCCTTCGAGCCTGCACCACCATTCAACATGATCATGGCTGATAATGGAATTTTAGTATCCCACTCCCTCCTCCTTTCCATACCCCATGTCCCTTTAACCACAAGGGACAAGTCCAGCTCCCTCTTGGGTATATCTGATAAACTGGCCCCAACAGCTTCCTGTGGGGGAGAATTCCACAGGTTCACAAATTTCCAAGTAAAAGAATTCTTCCTCACCTCAGTCCTGAATGGCTTACCCATTATTCTTAAACTGTAGCCCTTGGTTCTGGACTTCCCCAATGTCAGGAACATTCTTTCCACATCTAGCCTATCCATTCCTATCACAGCTTTATATGTTTCTGTGCAATCCGTCTCATTCTTCTGAATTCCAGTGAGTACAAGCCCAGTCAAGCTCAATTTTTTTGATATTTATTGTCCTTTTAGAATGTAATGTGGCCCTTTTTGATTTTTGTCTTCAGTTTCTCTGCCTTCTGCTTTCACTTTTCCCCTTACTGCCTTTTTCACTGTCCTAACTTTACTTCCCTCCAACTTCCTGCATTGGTTCCCATCCCCCAGCATATTAGTTTAAAGCCTTCCCAACAACCATAGCAAACATTCCCCAGATGATATTGTTTTAAGTCCTGCCCAGACCATCCAGTTTGTACTGATTCCATCTCCCCCAGAACCAGTTCCAATGTGCCAGGAATTTGATTCCCTCCCTCTTGCACCATCCCTCAAGCCATGTATTCATCTTAGCTATCCTGCCGTTCCTACTCTGACTAGCACATGGCACTGGTAGCAATCGCAATATTACTACCTTTGAGGTCTTACTTTTTAGTTTAACTCCTAACTCCCTAAATTCAACTTGTAGGACCTCATCCTGTTTTTTAACCTATATCATTGGTGTTTATATACAACATGACAGCTGGCTGTTCACCCTCCCCCGCCAGAATGTCCTGCATCCACTCCAAACATCATTGGTCCTTGCACCGTGGAGGCAACACTCCATCCTGTACTCTCTGTGGCTGCAGAAATGCCTATCTATTTTCCCCCAGACAATTGAATCCCCATCACTATAACTCTTCCACTCTCTTTGCTGTCCTGCAGCACAGCAGAACCAGCCACAATACCAAGAAGACAGCTACTGCCATCTTTCCCTGGTGAGCCATCTCCCCCAACATATCCAAAATGGTTTATCAGTTTCACAGGGAGATGACCGTAGGGGACTTCTGCATTGCCTTTCTACTCTTTCTCCATCTGGTGGTCACCCATTCCCTATCTGCCTCAGCAATTTTTCTCAGTGGTGTGACCAATTTACTAAACACACTATCCATGATTCCATCAGCCTTGCAGATGTTCCAAAGTGAATACAGCTGCAGCTCCAAAGACATCAAGCAGTCAGACTGGAGCTGCAACTGGACACACACTTCTTGCATGTGAAGGAGCCAGGAACATCAGAAGGGTTACTGAATTCCATCATGCATAGGAGGACCATGTGGTGTGTCTGGTATCTTCTGCCATGGCAACCCTTAAGTTAACCTAACAACAGCAGTAGCAGTAGCAAAGCCATGAGAAAATAATAGAGAAAATAATAAAGAAAAACCATTTACCATCCACTCATTTACCTGCTGGTTGTGATGTCATGGTTTAATTTCCTCCTTTTGTTCCTTTGCCTTCATACCTTCAGCAGCTGCAGTAGTTTGCGCTGATTGCTGATTGCTGATTGCTGATTGCTGATTGCTGATTGCTGATTGCTGATTGCTGATTGCT
>JAHRHZ010000012.1:79015736-79100457 GCA_024137785.1 Ginglymostoma cirratum
TTGCTGATTGCTGATTGCTGATTGCTGATTGCTGATTGCTGATTGCTTCCTCACTGAAACCTCCGGCAACACCTCCACTTCTCAAAATGGCCACTCCACTATAGCTTGCCTCCCTTTTATTCACTTTTGGGTGGTCACTGGGTGCCTCCCAGAATCTTCCTCTGTCACTCCTCAGCAGCACCCTCTATTGGTAGGGGGTGAGGAACTAAATGCTGGGTGCTCCACCACCTTTCTGGTTGATGTAGTCTGTTTTCTGCTGGAATGAGACAAAGGAAGGGATTGATTCAGATGAAAGTGACTAGCACAGCTGCTGGTGCTTGTGCATGGAGCACAGGAGGTTGAGAGGTGACCTGGTAGAAGTTTATAAAGTAATGAGAGGTATAGATAGAGTTATTGGTAGTTTATTTTTCCCTAGAATGGGGGATTTCAAGACTAGGGGACACATTTTTAAGATGAGAGGACAGAGATTTAAAACAGACATAAGAGACAAATTTTTTACGCTGAAGTTGTTCATGTGTAGAATGAAGCTCCTGAGGAACTGGTAGATGCAAGTACAATTACAATGCTTAAAAGACATTTGGATAGATACAGGAATAGGAAAGGTTTGGAGGGATATGGGTCAGGAGCAGGCAGGTGGGACTAGTTTAGTTTGGGATCATGTTTGGTATGGACTGCTTGGACATAAGATTCTGTTTCCGTGCTGTATGACTTTATGACTCTATGACTAAGTGGAGCAAAGGTGGTGAGCTCTTCTAAATAAGTGAGTGGAAGGTGTAGATGTCATGCAAGGTTAATAATCTGGAGGGATTGTGTGGGTGATAGCAAGTCAGGGAAGATGTTGTAAGTGACAGTGAGAGGTAGAGCATGAGCTTTTGTGGGCAATGCATGCATTATCAGAGATAGAGTGAGTGTGAGGTAGGAAAGATGATGGTGACAGGTAGCTTAGTGGAACAGAGAATGTCATTGATCTTCCTGTACTGCTGAAATTCCTCCGAATAATTGAGACCAAACTTGTGGCAATTCCAGACCAGCCTGGCAGGATCTGGTGTCATGAACTCTTCTGCCAGTGCTGGGGAAGAAGACAGCCCTCCTTTGTACAAAACTGCCTACCAGGACCTCCAGGTCACTGTGTGGATAGTGGGTTACCTAAGTCCCCTTATTTGGCATGTCTCAGGCATCTGGGGCACAATTATCTTTTAAATGTGGAACGGGTGCTAGGAATCTACACTGTCCTAGCATTAATGATTGCTTCCGGCTACGATAGGAAGGAGAATTGAGCTGATATTGGGAAAGCAGGGCACCATATAAGTTTAGAACATCGTAAATGAGGTAGATTTTGGATGATAGAGTGAGGAATTCACTAGGCTTCGTGAAGACAAACCCGACTCCATGAAACTTGACAAAAATGCCATTTAGCTGATTTCTGGCAAGACTCAGCCCTGGGTGTTTTGAAGTTTGTGTTGTTTATCTGGTGCCAGGGATAAAGTCAGACCTGGAAAACTTAGAAATATTTTGGAGGCAAATCCAACTAATGCATTCAAGAGGGCATTGGATGATTATTTGGATAGAAATAGTGTGCAAGGATATGGGGCGAAAGCAAGAGATTTATACGAGTTAAAGATGCTCATTTGAAGAGCTGGTGCAGGCATGATGGGTTGAATGGCCTCCTCTGCATCATAAGAATTCTGTGATTCTTGATACCCTCATGGTGAAACAACTTGGAGCTTGAGGGTAAGGTTTCAGTCATCTTGGTGCACATTCATGCCAATGACATTGGTACAGCAAGGAATGAGGTTCTATTAAGAGTTTGAGGATCAAGTTAAAAATGAAATACAGACTTTATAGGTATTAATCTATGGAAAATGGCATAAACTGCAAAAAGGTTAGAAAGTTAAAATGCATGACTGAAAGTGCAGTGTGGGAACAGGGATTTTAATTCATATGACACTGACACTCGCACTGACGTAAGTGGGAGCCAATCTGTTGACATGGACTTTACTTAAACCAAGCTAGTATCTTGGCAAATTGAACAATTATGGTTAGATAAAATTATAAATCTATAATTGTGTGAGACTGGGAGGATTTCTGAAAGTGGCATATTCAATGAGAGAAATGTTGAGAATGTAGAAAAGAGAGATTTCAGTAAGAATCAGCACTGAGTTAGGAAGGAACAAAGATCTTAGCAAAAGTTTTTAAAGCTAACAACATTGTATCAGAAAGCACAAAAATTGCAACAAAATGGACAATAACACAGAATAGAAATTAGTTTGTTTGATCTAAAAGCTTTTATTCGATCTGGAGTGACCAAGATTAGGAATTAACCAGAATATTGCTAAAGAAAGGCTCATACTGACAAACAGCATATCCCTTCAGCTATTCACAACAAGTAAGGTACTAGTTGTATGCAACCTGCCTGCACTTGCAAATACAGTTGGTTCTGCTATAATGCATGTTCTGTCAATGCGAATTGGCTGTAACACGATTGATGAATAGGGGAACACGATTTCTAAAACACGAACTTGTGTTGGCTATAACATGATTCTATTGGTGCACAGAGGAGTACCCATTGACATCACATGATTGTTTCATGGGCTTTGTCGTGAAGTGCTTTCTGTGAGAGGCACAGTACAACCTCCTCCCTCATCAAGGCAGCTTGATATTTTTTCCAGGTAAAGTGTTAAATTTACCTTTATTTCATTATTACATATGAATTAAACATTTATTCAAACTGTGCTATCCTTTGTTGCTTTTGAATGATTTTTGAGTGTTTTGTTTTGGTGGTCTGTCCCTAACCCCAAGTTTCCCACAATAGGTATGCAACTATTGCGTTATAGCAGAATCAACTGTATGCAACACAATGTTCAACATTAGACACCATATCAGCTGAACAAAGTCTGAAGTATGGACAGAAGATATTTGCAGCTTATTACAGGCAACTAAGCCATTGATTGTTGAACAGTTCCTAAACATTGCGGCGATGTTTTTACAGATGTTGGATGTCTTCCTGCTGGATGTCATTTTGATGTAGATGAGACCATCAGCTGAGCAGCATTTCAGTTCCATGTCTCTCAATCTAGCATGTAAAGCAATCTAGAAGAACCAGTGGACCCACTAACTCAGGAAGTTCAGAAAAAAATTTTAAAAATGGCAAAGTTAACAAAGTTAATGTTTCGGGTCCGGTGACCCTTCCTCAGAACAGAGGAAGGGTCACTGGACCCGAAAGGTTAATTCTTTTTTCCTTCACAGATGCTGCCAGACCTGCTGAGCTTTTCCAGCAATTTTGTTTTTGTACATAGATCAAGTATTGACAGCAAAAAGGTTTTGCTTAAATCCTGACAAGGTGAAAGCTATAGCAGAGACACAGTGACTAACAGATGTGTAAGCGGCAGAATGATTTGTTGGATGCATTTACAATTATCAAAGTTTTGCCTCATTTGTAATCAGAGTGAGAACGTCAATGAAAACTCATGGCTAAGGACAAGCTTTCGGAGGCCTTCACCTGACCAAGGAGCAGATCTCCAAAAGTCTGTGATTTTAAGTAAATCTGTTGGACTTTAACCTAGTGTCATGAGACTTCTGACTTTTTCCTCCAGTCCAACACCAGCATCTCCACATCATGGCTAACGATTTGAAGTGGCATTGAGGTAAGAAGCAGTTTTGAATCAAACAGCTAGCAACAACTTGACATAAAAATCACCATTGCTGCAGAGATTGAATCTCAAAGACAAGCATGCGATGAAAGGTATATGATTCATCTGTGTTAATATATCTTTTTATGAATATGGAATTTAAACCAGTGTCATATGAGTGATGGTCTTTTTTTGAGAAGACCTTGGCCAGTCTTTTCAGACCATGATTCTAAACTAGCGTGTACAGATAGAAGATGACTGAAAGCATCCTGGAGTGTTAACTGGAGTTTGTTTACATTGTGTTTTTTCAACTGGGTGGATAGGCCCATTAGAAGTTACAGCACTGTCAGGAAGGAGTTGCAAAGGGAGTCCTTAACATTGACTCTGGGCCTTGTGAAATCTCATGGCATCTGGTCAAATATGGGCGAGTAAACATCCTGTTGATTATCACCTATGACACCCCTTGGCCGATGACTCGGTACTCCTCCATGCTGAATACTATGCGGAAGAAACACTGAGGATGGTAAGGGCACAGAATGCAGTCTGGATGGAGAACATAAACGCACATCATCAAGAATTGCTTGGTAAAATTGCTCCAGACAGAGTTGGTCAAATCCTAAAGGACATAACTGTTAGACCAGGTCTTTGTTAAGTGGTGAGAGAACAAGCAGAAGCAAAAACTTCCTTGATCTCATTTTGACTAATCTACCTGTTGCAGATGCATCCGTGACAATATCACACAATCAGTATAAAGATGAAGCCCTCTCTTCACATTGAGGATACCATCCATTGTGTTCTGTGGTGCTATCACTGTACTAAATGGAACAGAATTTGAACAAATCTAGCAACTCAAACCTGAACATCAGGCACGGTGGGCTATCAGGAGTAGCAGAATTGTATTTAGCTACAATCTGTAACCTCATGCAAGTGGTCAAGTTATGTATGGAAAAACTTATTCTGCACGTGGAAATATTTGGCCTTATGACATCTTTTCATTGACAGGGACGGTTAGCTCAGTTGGCTACAAATCCTGTACCAGTTGAGGTAACCATGATGGACTTTCCTTCTCAGCCGCTTCCTTCATTTGGTAACAGTCAATTTAAAACCACTGCCAGTCATCTGTCCGTAATGAGAGAGCAGCCCTAGGGTCTGGTAAGACCATGGTGACTTTATCTTTACATTCTGAGATGTAATATTTAAATAACTTTACAGACTATAAATTATGTGGCTTAAAATATTGAGCACAGAGTCCTCTTTGGGACAGAGGACAGTTTCAGAGGTCAGTTGAAAAATAGTCACAATGATGAGGTAAAGAAATTTGGAAGGAAATGACTTCTGGTACCGACTCTAACAACATTTAAGGTTTTTAAGGATTAATATTAAGAAAATGTACTGGATCACTTATTTTCGTTTATCATATCCTATCAGTTCTTAAAACATTTGTTCTTGAAATGTGGACAATGCTAGCAAGTTAGATTTATTGTCCATTACTATTTACTTTAAGAAGAAAGTGGTAAGCCTGTTCCTTGAACTTCTGCTGTTCATAGAATCCCTACAGTGCAGAAGGAGACCACTTTGCCCATTGAAATTGTACTAACCCTCTGAACGGCATCACACCCAGAACCAGTATCCCACTCTATCCCCATAACTCTACACTTGCCATGGCTAATTCGCCTAGCCTGCATATTCCTTGACAATACAGAACAATTTAGCATGGCCAATCTACCTAACCTGCGCATCTTTGGACTGTGGCAGGCAACTGGAGCACTCAGCAGAAACCCATGCAGATTGGGGGAGAACATGCAAACTTTGCACAGACATAAACTCCACCCAAGGCTGGAATCAAATCCAAGGCTGGAATCAAACCCAGGTCCCTGGTGCTGTGAGGCAACAGTGCTAACCACTGAGCGACCATACAACCCATTGAGTTTTTGCAGCGTACATGTTTGGGAGGGAATTCCAAGACTTTCACCACATAGCAATGCAGAAATGGCAAAAACAAACTAAATTTAGGTTAGTGTACATAGCAGCCGTAGAGAATATTCTATCATATTATTGATACATATTATGCAGAAGATTTGAGGGATCAGGAGGTGAACACCCATTTTAGAGTATTTACCCTCTATTCAAAAGTTCTTGTGTATTCTTTCATGGGATGTGGGCATTGCTGAATAGGTCAACATTTATTGCTGATCCCTAATTGCCCTGAAGAAGGTGTTGGTGAGCTGCCTTCTTGAACTGCTGTGTGATGTGCGAAGTCATTCCACAGTGCTGTTAAGAGAAGTAATTCTAGCATTTTAGTCCCATAGTTAGGGAAGAAATAGTGATATAGTTCCAAGTCAGAATGTTGTGTGGTTTGGCGGTGAGTTTACAGTTGGAGCTGTTCCAGTGAATCAGCTGCACTTGTCCTTTCTAGACAATAGATGTTGAGCGTTTGGGAGGTCGGGTTGGGGGATCCCTGATGAGTTACTGCAGTACATCTCGTAGATGGTGCACGTTACCGTCACAGTGCCTCAGTGGTGAAGGGCAAGCAATTTGAAGACGGTGGGAGTGATATTAATCAAACAGACTGCTTAATCCAGATGATGACAAACTCCTTGAGTGTTTTTGAAGTTGTATCATCCAAGCAATGAAGAATATCACATCACACTCTTGACTTTTGCAGACTTCCCCTGATTTCTGTTGATTTCAGTTTTTCTAGGGTTCCCACAGTGAATAATGGCCTTGATTTCAAGCATACTTAGTCCTTGCTGCAATTCATCAGTTTTTCTATGTTTGGGTTAAGTCTGTAATGAGGTCAAGAACTGAGCAGCCCCAGCAGAACACCAACTGAGCATCATTGGTTGTTCCTTGGCAAACGCCACATGATAACACTGTTGTTGGCCCTTCTATCACTTTGCTGGTGATTGACTGTAAATTGATGTATTTAGGTGGTTTGGATTTATCCTACATTGTGGACACATGACATACCTCAGCAATGTTCCACATTATTGTGTAAATGCGGGTATTGTGCACAACTAGTTCAGCATCATTGCTAGAATATTATCAGGATCCACAGCCTTTCCAATATCTACTTCCTACAGTAGTTTCTTGATATCACATAAAGTGAATTAATGAAAACAGGCTTCTGTGATCTATTCAAGACATCAGGAGGAAGCCTAGTCAGAGATAACACAGTGTGGAGCTGGAGGAACACTGCAGGCCAGGCAGCATTAGAGGAGTAGGAAAGCTGATGTTTTGGGTCAGGACCCATAACCCTAGTTGGGCTCTGGTTACGTCTGGTTGAAGATGGATGCAAATGTTGTAGTCTTGCCTTTTTTGCACGATTGCATCAGACTTCTTCATTTGGAGGGTGGGGATATTTTGCACCTCCACCTCCATAGACCTGGTTTGAAGCTTCAACAAGTTATCACCTCATTTTTAGATATGTCTGGTGTTGCTCATGGCTTGTCCTCCAGCATTCTTATTGAATTAATGTTGATCTCCTGACTTGATGGTAATGGTAGAGTGAGGGGTTAAGCTACTGATTTTCAGCTAAACATTGTTAATGTATGAATTTTATGACCCACAGTAAACCTAAATGTATCTGAAATCTGCTTAAACCTCATCAGTGAGAGAAATGCTTTGGTTTTGGCCCGTTCTTCTCAGCAGAGAGTGGATATTATGTAAGATTTTCTGTGCCATCTGTGCCAACAAAGGAACAAGATCATTTATTTTATAAATGTAATATAATCAGAGCTATGTGCAATTGAGCAAGAATGTATTCACTGATTGCAATGATAGCTGAAAAAGTCTCCTATCATACAACATGCCACAAATGAAGGGTATTTCCAGGCCCAAAAATATTTTATGCACACAGAACGTTAATACCGCACCTGGCCAAATTATATATAAATTTAATTTTAGTAATTTAGTATGTTAATAACCATATGAGTAACATGTGGTATAAGCAAACTAAGAGATGTCTTTAATGAATACTTTTCTTCAGTATTCACAACTGAGAGGAACCTAGTTGTAGAGGAGGATGGTGTGAAACAGGCTGGTAGGCTAGAGGAGGTTGCTGTTAGTAAGGAAGATGTGCTAGGAATTTTGAGGAAGTTGAAGATAGATAAGTCCCCCAGGCCTGATGGGATTTATCCAAGGATTCTATGGGAAGCGAGGGAAGAGATCGCAGGGCCTTTGGCAATGTTCTTTTTGACCTCACTGTCCACGGGTATAGTGCCAGAAGATTGGAGAGAGGCAAACGTCATTCCCGTGTTCAAAAAAGGGAATAAGGATAACCCTGGAAATTGCAGGCCGGTTAGTCTTATGTCAGTGGTGGGCAAATTATTGGAAAGGGCTCTGAGAGATTGCCTTTCCAAGTGATCAGAAATCCTCAGTTTGATTCATGATAGTCAGCATGGATTTGTGAGGGGTAGATCATGCCTCACAAACCCTATTGAAATTCTTTGAAGAGGTGACCAAACACATGGATGAAGATAGAGCAGTGGATGTGGTATACATGGATTTAAGTAAGGTGTTTGATAAGGTTCCCCGTGGTAGGCTCATGCAGAAGGTAAGGAGGTATGGGATAGGGGGAAATGTGGCAGATTGGATTCAGAATTGGCTGACCCTTAGAAGATAAAGGGTGGTAGTGGAAAATATTCAACATGGTGCTCAGTTATGAGTGGTGTACCACAAGGATCTGTTCTGGGTCCTCTTCTATTTGTGATTTTTGTAAATGATTTGGATGAAGGAGTGGAAGAGTGGATTAGTAAGTTCATGGATGATACGAAGGTGGGTTGCGTTGTGGATAGTGCGGAGGGCTGTTCTAGGTTACAAAGGGACATTGATAGGATGCACAGCTGGGCTGAGAAGTGGCAGATGGAGTTTAACCCTGAAAAGGGTGAGGTGATTTATTTTGGAAGGAAAAACTTGAAAGCAGAATACAGGGTTAACAGAAAGATTCTTGGCAGTGTAGAAGAGCGGAGGGATCTTGGGGTTCATGTCCACAGTTCCCTGAAAGCTGGCACCCAGGTGGGTAGAGTTGTTAAGAAGGCGTATGGTGTGTTAGGTTTCATTAGTAGAGGGATTGAGTTCAAGAGCCATGAAGTTATGCTCCAGCTATACAAAAGCCTGGTTCGGCCACATCTGGAGTATTGTGTCCAGTTCTGGTCACCTCATTACAGGAAAGATGTAGAAGCATTGGAAAAGGTGCAGAGGAGGCTTACCAGGATGTTGCCTGAAATGGAGGGAAGGTCTTCTGAGGAAAGGTTGAGAGAGCTAGGGCTTTGCTCTTTAGAACGACAAAGGATGAGAGGTGACTTGATAGAAGTGTACAAAATGATCAGAGGTATAGATAGAGTGGACAGCCAGAGACTTTTTCCTAGGGTGCAGGTAGCTATTATGAGGGGACATAGTTTTAAAGCGAGTGGAGGTAGATATAGGGGAGACGTCAGAGGTAGGTTCTTTACTCAGAGAGTGGTAGGGCATGGAATGCATTGCCAGAGATGGTAGTGGAGTCGGCCTCATTAGGGGCATTTAAGCGGCTATTAGATAGGCATATGGGTGATAGTATAAAGTAGGGGTGGAGGTTAGGTAGACCTTAGGTTTAGGGTAAAAGTTCGGCACAACATCGTAGGCTGAAGGGCCTGTACTGTGCTATACTGTTCTATGTTCTATGTTCTAAAATGTGAATTCTGCATACATTCCAACAGCAGTATATTTTTTTAACACTGCTTATAGTTGAATGTTTGGCTCTTAGCACTCAATAATAATTGATAACCTGTTAAATGAAACAGTTACACTGTATAAATTTAAATTTACTTCTGTATAGATACAAAATATTTTATTGCCATCTGCCTGGAAGCTGAAAATTTGGTAAAATCAGTTCTGTTAGATAAAAATTAGAATGTAATTTTTGTACTGCAACCTGAAATCACTGGGCCATCTGCATTGACAACCAATCAGGGTCAGATACAAGGTTAATGGAAATAGATCAATCGGGCAGGAAAATGTAGCTATAGCTTTATTATTTGGTACAATTCCAATGTTCCTAGATATTGTTCCATTGTTTTCTTAAAGAAAAAAAAATTAAACCTTATCAATAATCTCTTAATTTAATGAAAAGTTGTATTTTTTGCAATAAAATTGATAATAAATCTTGAAGGGACAATTTCTTGAATAGGCTGGAAAAAATTCCTCTTGAATCTCTCTACTGCCTGGTCCTATTTGAAGTAGCTGGGTAATGCTTCAGAGTTTCTATTTTGCCATCTATTTTGGAATGGTTTATATTAATATGTTACTTCTAGGTTAAATTTTGCACTCAAGGTACAAGTGCTTTGAATACAATAATGTGTATTAAAATTAAATGAACCTATTTGTTAAGTGCTGGTATTTCTATTTGACTTCAGCATAAAGGTGAATTTGATTTGACTTGACAAAGGTGTACAAAATGATCAGAGGTATAGATACAGTAGACAGCCAGAGACTTTCTCCTAGGGTGGAGGTAGCTTTTACAAGGGGACATAGTTTTAAAGTGAAACAAGGTAGATATCGGGGAGACGTCAGAGGTAGGTTCTTTACTCAGAGAGTGGTAGGGGCGTGGAATGCATTGCCGGAGAGGGTAATGGAGTCGGCCTCATTAGGGGCATTTAAGCGGCTATTAGATAGGCATATGGATGATAGTATAAGGTAGCGGTGGAGATTAGATAGACCTTAGGTTTAGGGTAAAAGTTTGGCACAACATTGCGGGCCGAAGGGCCTGTACTGTGCTGTACTGTTCTATCTTCTATGTTCTAAAGCAATAAGAAGATAGTTTTTAGAAGACCTTCATTTCAGAAGAATAGTTTATTCAACTGGCCCAACTGGCCGGCTAGGAAGACAGTCAGAGGTATACATCTTTCTTATGAATAGAACCAATCAAGCCCCAACTAAGTGTTGACTCGTACTATAAAATTTAGTTGTCTAATGGAGTCATAGAGCCAAACAGCATGGAAATATATCCTTTGGTCCAACTAATCCATGCCAACCATGTTCCCAAATTAAACTTTCTCACTCATCCGCATTTGGCCCCTATCCCTCCAAACCGTTCCTATTCATGTACTTATCCAAATGTAGTTTAAATGTTGTAACTGTATCCATATCCAGTACTTCCTCTGACAGTTCATTCCACACGTGAATGTGTAAAAAAAGTTGTCCCTGATGTCCATTTTAAAACTTTGTCCATTCACCTGAAAAATACGTCCCCTAGTTTTGAACTTCCCCTGCAGTGATTGTAACGAGGTCAGCCAGGTGTACATCATAGAAGAGAGATAACAAGGTGTACAGCTGGATGAACACAGCAGGCCAAGCAGCATCAGAGGAGCTGGAAGGCTGACCTTTCAGGCCTAGACCATTCACGTCATCTGTGGGTGCACCGACAGTGGCCACATGGCCAATGGCGGCAGGCATATTGTGGGGAAGGTCCTGGCTAGGGTTGGGGTTTTGGGAGGTGGAGGAAGCCCATTTTGGGTGGTAGGCACCAGTAAGTTTACTGTACTTACGGTTTTTTATGTCCAATAAAGCTGAGTAGAATTGTGAGTTCAGGTTGTGGATCCTACGAAGAATAAAAAACAGGAGAGGTCCTTTGCAGGTCTGGGAGAGGGAGGGTCTGAGCTAGGGTAGGTTTGATTGTAGTGCCAGGAGATGCTGGCGCATTGCTGTGAGTGTGTGTTTCAGGAGTCGCAGGGAGAAACGCTTCTGAAGTGTCTCAGTGTTCTGGATGTAGACATTGTCGTGGTTGGGGCCAAATGGGAAGGCCTGAATGTGGACTGTAGTCCATTGGGGATGATCTGGTTCTGTAGGCAGGTACTAAGAAAGGTGATGTGGCTATAGTACCTAGTTTGCTTCAGGACGTGGTCGAGCAGTTTCAAGGCCGAAGAGATTACGAGAGAGTTGCAGTGGGAGAGAGATCCACTGAGGTTTTTCTGGAGGGAGGAGGGTAACTTCTTCAGGGTAGGCATCCTTAGAAGAGGCTTCGCAGTGGGGTTAAAATTGTTTCAGAGATAGTAGGAACTGCAGATGCTGGAGAATCTGAGAATAACAAGGCGTGGAGCTGGATGAACACAGCAGGCCAAGCAGCATCAGAGGAGCAGGAAGGCTGACAAAACATCAGCCTTCCTGCTCCTCCGATGCTGCTTGGCCTGCTGTACATCATAGAATATGAGTTCCCTGATTGGGGCAGTAAATCTGGTCCCATCAGGGAGCCCTGGCTTACAGATAAGAACAGGAGTATCAGAAATCCTGTTCACTCAGAGCTGGCTCTGAGGAAGCTGGATCAGTGTCAAAGACATTCCAAGTGTAAATAAAGAGTAACTTGGTGACGGGATACCAGCCTCTGTGGACTTATTTCAGTGGCAATTAGAGAAAAGCATGATCCTTAATAAATTCATATGGAACAGTCATCTTTGAGTTGGGATAAGCATTTCTGTCTTCATGCCATTATTTGGGAAGTTTGACTTGTTCGATCCTGCTGTTGAAAACTGGGCCCAGTATGTGGAAAGAATGCAATATCCTTTCTAGGCAATGACATTGGGGCAGATGAAAGGCATCAAGTAGTTCTTCTGACAACCATGGACCCGTGTCTTTTTCACTTATTAGGAGCCTAACTTTCCCTGAGGCACCAGATACTAAAACCTTCCAAGAGTTGACGGCTTTAGTTAAGGTATATTACGACACCAAGCCTCCTTTAATTCTGTGACACCATCGGTTTTACTTGGCAATTTGCTAACCAGGGGAATCTGTATCAAGATTTTTGATGAGGTTAAGATGACTGGCAGTGGCATGTGACCTTTGTTTAACCCTTAATGAGATAATGAGAAACCATTTGGTATGTGGGATCAATGCTATAACCATAAAAAAGTGCCTATGAGCTGAAGCCCAACTGGACTTCAAATAGCCACCATAATCAGCTTTATCATTGGAAAATGTGGCAATTAGAGCATGTGAGTTGCAGGATATTTCGGTGGAAGTGAACACCCTTACCTGTCCGACTTAGCTTGGGGAATGCCACTTAAGTGAAAGCAATGGCATAGCTTCACTTAGGTCACAGATGGGCTCTAGGTCACCCCACAGCAAAACTTAAAAAAAGCCAAGACTTGGCCAAACGGTTAAAACTTTCTTTGGGATCCGGGCCAGTAAATCATTGTAGTTGCTGCCAGTATGCAGACTCAAGATAGCAAAAGACTCCCACCATACCTGAATTGAGTAAGAGAACTTAGGTCAGTATCCAGGAGAGTGTATGGCCAGAAAAGTCCATCTAACATCTGGTTTGGGACAGTTGAATTGCTTAGCAGCATCCAAATCAGAACCAATCAAAATAAACATCTGGTCATAAACAAATGGTCAACCACACAGACATGGGGAGAATGTAGAAACTCCACACAGATAAGTCACCCAAGACTGGAATCAAACCCTGGTGCAGTGAGGCAGCAGTACCAACCACTGTACCAACAGGTTGCCATGGTGATTGTACTAATTAGATGATGATAGATAGTTAACTGCAAATCTTTGTTTAAATCTCCCATGGTAGAAAATTTGGAACCTCAAAACTAGTAATCTCTGGTTTACTGCCAGCACCACACTAAGTGAGTCTAAAAATAGGACAATAAGACAATTCAGTGTATGGCTCCAGATTGGTGCAGATGGGACAGCTTTCGTTTCTTGATACACTGGGGCCAGCTGTGGGGAAGGTAGGACTTGCATAGACCAAATGATTTGAACCTGTACAGAGCTGGGACAGAATTCCTTCTTGGGCATTTTATGAATGCTATTGGAGAGAGGTTAAGCTAACTTGGTTGTCATAGATTCATAGAATCATAGAGTCATGCAGTGCAGATTCGGCCCTTCGGCCCATTGAGTCTGCATTAACAATAATGACCACTAAAAGTGCACTAATCCCAATTTACTGCACTTGTCCCATTTCCTTGAATGTAATGACATTTCAAGTGCTCATTCCAAATATTTTGTAAAGGCTGTAAGATTTCTGGCCTCCACTACCTTCCCAAGCAATGCATACCAGATTCCCACCACCCTCTGAGTGAAAAAGATTTTTCTCAAATCCCTTCTGAATCTCCTGCTTATTACACTAAACCTATGCTCGTTCATGATTGACCCTTCGACCCAGGGAAACAGTTGCTCCCTACTCACCCTATCCATGCCATCCATAAATGTATACACGTCAATCATGTTTCCTCTCAGCCTTCTCCACTCTGAAGAAAACAATCGAAACCTATCTAGTCTTCCCTTTTAGCTCAACTGCTCTATCCGAGGCAACATCCTGATCCAGGAATCAAGTGTTTGAAATTTGGCTGATGGCTGACCTGATTTTAATCTCAAATTTACATTCCTACATATCCCTAATAATCTTTCATCCCCCAGGAATCATGAATATATCTATCTCTGCCTTAAAAATATTTAAATATTCTGATCCATTGGTTTTCAAAGAAGCAAATTCCAAAGACTCTCAATCCTCTGAACTTCCTCATTTCTGTCTTAAATGGGAAACCCTTATTTTAAAACTATGATCCTGAATTCTAGATTCTCCTGCAAGAGGAAACGGCCTTTGCAAATTCACCCTCAGGATCTTATGTGTTTTAAGTAAGTCACCTCTGACTCTTCGAAACTCCAAAGGATACAGACCTAGCCTGTCTAGCTCTTCCTCATAGGACAATCCATTCATTCCAGGTATTACTCTAGTAAGCCTTCTCTGGACTGCTTCCAATTGTGATGATGCTGACACTTTAAAAAGGTTATTTTTGTCCTTAGTTTTTTTGAAAAGAGGTTGTAAAGGCAGAGGTGTTTAACAATGGAAGGAGAATGGCCAGTTCTCCGAGTTCACGTTTTGTCTTGTTTTTTCTTAGCTGTAGCAGTCACAAGATGTTTGAGTACCAGAAGTGTTGCAAGCTTCAGTAAAGGATTCCTGTGACTTTCTCCAGATGTTGTTCCCTCCTGCCTGTTGAAGTCTGTACATGAATTTACCTTTTTTGCCAAGGGGTGTGTTTATGGGATGTTACGATATTGGAACTGTTAATTAGTTAAGTTGATGTATCAGGTTGGTTAGGTTTTCCAATAGTTAAGTTACTTTAAATTCTGCTTTCTTTTGTTTGTGTTTCAACTGCATTGTTTAAATAAATGTTGTTTTGCCTAAAGCTGATTGATTTGACCATTTGCATCATGCCTGGAACACTCACTTCACATCAGCCTTTAAAATTAGAAGAAGCGAGGGTTTAGGCTAACTTCTTAAAGTATTTGAGGGGGTCTGGCCTAGTCCATAACACAATGTATTAATATCCTTCTGTCATGACATCTGCCATGACTGAATTTGAACTCTGGTCTCCAGAACGTTACTTGGGTCTCTAGTTTAATAGTCTAGTGATAATCCCACTAGGCCTTCACCTCCCACATGACATTTTATTAGCTAAGATAACAAGTATGGGGCTGGATGAACACAGCAGGTCAAGCAGCATCATAGGAGCAGGAAAACTTGATGTTTCATCAGAAAGGGTTTGGGCCCGAAACGTCAAGTTTTCCTGCTCCTATGATGCTGCTTGACCTGCTGTGTTCATCCAGCCCCATACTTGTTATCTCGGATTCTCCAGCACCTTTTATCTCTGATACATTTTATTAGCTTTCCAGATTACTTCCTGTACCTGCATATCATCTTCTGCAATTCATACACTAGGACATCCAGATCTCTGCAACCTTTCATCAGTAGAAACCCTACAGTGTGTAAACAGGCTATTTGGCCCAACATGTCCACAATGACCCTCCAAAGAGCATCACATACAGACCCATCTCCCTATCCTATATTTCCCATGGTTGACACATCTAACCTACACATCCCTGGACACCAATCCACCTAACTTGCATATCTTTGGACTGTGGGAGGAAACCGGAGCACCCGAAGGAAACCCACGCAGATACAGGGAGAATGTGCATACTCCACACAGGCAGTTGCCCGAGGGTTGAATCAAACCCAGGTCCCTGGCGCAGTGAGGCAACAGAGCTAACCACTGAGCCACCGCACCACCCCACCCTATGCAGACATGAGAAGAATGTGCAAGCTTCACACAGATAGTCGCCTGAGGGTGGAATTGAACCTGGGTCCCTGGCACTGTAAGGTAGTAGTGCTAACCACTGAGCCACTGTGCTGCCCCATAATGTGCTACTTATTTACTCCTCCTGCCAAAATGGATAATTCCAGATTTTCCCACATTATATTCTATTTCCCAGATCTTTGCCCACTCACTTAACCTATCTATATCCTTTGTCACTTATTTTCTCCTCACAACTCACTTTCCTACCTATCTGTGTACCTTCACCAAATTTAACTACCACACCTCAATCCCTTCAACCAAATCTTTTATATAAATTATAAACAGTTGAGACCCCAGCACCAATACCTGTAGCACACTACTTTTGTGACATCCTGCCAGGCTGAAGTAGAACATTTATTCCTAATGTATGCTCCCAATCAGCCAGCCAATCTTCTATTCATGCCAATATGTTACCCCCAACACTATGAACTTTTAATTTCCACAATAATCTTTGATGCGCCATTGTTTCTGGAAATCTATAATATACCTGGAAAGTATAACATATCTACTTGTTCCCCTTTATCTGTGACACAAGTTATTTCTTCAAAGAACTTCAATACATTAGTTAAACATGATTTCCCTGTGACAAATTATTTTGGCTCTGTCTGATATCTGATTAATATGAATCTGTCTAAGTGGCCTGTGAAAACACCTTTACTAATGATAGCTTTTAATATTTTAACAAGATTGATGCAAAATATCTGTTCAATTCATCTGCAATTTTTTAATCCACCATTGCTAAATCCCCGGAGTCATTTTCTATCAGATTAACACTTAGATTTTTAATCTACTCTCTTTTATTAAATATTGGAAGAAACTTACCCTGTCTGTTTTTATATTTTTTGGCTAATTTTTTCTCATACTCTATTTTTTTCCTTCCCACTAATCTCTGACTAATTATTTGCTTTTAACATATATTATGTGCAATCATTTGACCCGCCACCTACCTTTGCACAATTATTTGTTTTTATTTGAGTTTGTTATACCTTTGAGGTTTTTTTTGAGCTAACCATGGAGGAAAGTCCATCTCTTAGAATTTTTCTTAGTTATTAAAATGTTTCTATTCTACACTTTCTGGAATTTCACTTTAAATGTTTGCTATTGCTTCACAATTTAGCTACCACTTAACCTAAATTGCCAGTTCACTTTCACTAGCTTTGCTTTCATGCCCTCATAACTGTCTTTGTTGAAATTCAAAATAATAATTTTGGAAAGCAAAGGGGAGACGATGGGATAAGAATCCAAGGAGCATGCACATTAACACAGAAGCATTTAAAATCATCACAGGTTAAAATGAAAGTATGGGCAGATAAACACGTTATAACCAGAAACATTTCAAACTTGAGATGAATTTTTATTACCTATATAAGCTGAAACTTTGAAAATGAGATTCAATAGCCCATTTAAGACCCCATTTAAGGTGCTTAAAAATATTAGTAAAGTGATTTGTCTGGTAAATACTCCACATAGCAGGAAGAAGTATGTGTTATATCTTATAAACATGTGAAAATGATATCATCCTTTTTCATATTCATTCATGGGATGAGGGCATCACTGGCTGGACCCACATTTATTGCCCATCCCTAATTGCCCAGACGGTAGGTAAGAGTCAACCGTGTCACTGTTATTTGGAATAACATGTAGACTAGACCAGATATGGATGTCAGTTTCCTTCCCTGAAGGACATTAGTGAACCAGGTGTTATTTTTTTCCGAACAATTGACATTGGATGCATAGTCATTATTAGACTTTCAATTCCAGATTTTTTTTATTGGATTGGAAGTCCACCATCTGTCATTTTGGGATTTGAACCCAGGTCCCCAGAACATGACCTGGATCTCTGGATTAACTATCCAGTGACAACACCCTCTTTTTATTCTGGAGAGGAGAAAAAGAAAGAAGTACTTCAGGTAGTAAGAGCAGTGGAGGATGATAAATGCAATGAAAATGATATTGAAGATAAAGCAGATAGTTCACAAAATGGATGTCCTACAATTTGACCTGTCAATATTGAAATACTGGGACAGTTAGACAATGAATTTTCACACTTAAACAATGGATGTCACAAAGATCTGGTTAAGCTTACTCTAGAAATTTCACAAAATCTGCAGTGATACATCTGGACATACTATTTTAGCTGGGCATAATGTGGATATAAAGAAATTAGTACCAATAAGAATTATATCCTCATCAGTTAAGGTCAGGAAGTAAAGCTCAAGTGGAAATAAAGATTCAGTACATGCTGGAAAGATTATCTATTTGAACCTAGCCAAAGCAATTGGAATTCAATGATGACCCAAAGTGGGTGGATGAACTAGATTCTGCATACATTTGGGATGACAAAAAGAAATGTGGTGAGATGGGTAAGTGTTGAGGAAGCAGGAAGGTTGCAGAAGGTATTGTCCTTGTGCACCAGTTGCTGAAAGTAAACATGCAGGTACAGCAGGCGGTAAAGAAGGCAAATGATATGTTGGCCTTCATTGCAAGAGGTTTTGAGTACAGGAGCAAGGATGTGTTGTTGCTGTTATACAGGGCCTTGGTGAGGGCACACCTAGAGTATTGTGTGCAGTTTTGGTCACCTTTTCTGTGGAAGGGTGCTCTTGCTCTTGAGGGAGTGCAGCGAAGGTTTATCAGGCTGATTCCAGAGATGGCAGGACTAACGTGTGAGGAGAGATTGAGTAGGTTAGGATTGTTTTTGCTGGAGTTCAGATGAACAAGGGGGGAATCTCATGGAGACTTATAAAATTCCAGACAGGGTAGATGTAGGGAAGATGTTCCCAATGGTGGGTGTGTCCAGAACTAGGGGTCACAGTCTGAAGGTTGGGGGTTGACCATTTAGGATGGAGATGAGGAGATGTTTATTCACCTAAAGAGTGGTGAGCCTGTGAAATTCATTACTACTTGAACTGGTTGATGCCAAAACATTGAATGTATTCAAGAGGTGACTAGATATAGCACTTGGGCGAATGGGATCAAAGGTTATGAAGAGAAAGCAGGATTAGGCTATTGAGTTGGACGGTCAGCCATGATCATGGAGAATGGTGGAGCAGACTCAAAGGGCTGAATGGCTCAATTCTGCTCCTATATCATATGGCCTTATGGTCAGTTATGCCACATGAGCAAGCCTATTTTAATTTCTTTTCACATTAATAACATCTTACAACGGCAAGTTCTTCTGTGATTATGTGTATTTTTTGCTTGATAATCTGATGTTAATTTCTGGTGCTCTGCCAAACTCAAATTTTCATTACCATAGTACTGAATGTGCATTAAAAAGATGCAGTTCCAGCCTATTTCAGCAGATTTGTTAAAAGGAATCTATGTTCATGAGATGGTTTCATATTGATTTTGCTTTGTGATAGATGTAATATCGGCACAGCTGGCATAAGTCCACTTATATTCCACCTCAAGAAACAGTCAGTGATAGAAAAAAAACTGTCAGAAGAAAAGCATAGTTCTCTCAACCCTTTCCTGTCAGGAAACTGGCCTCGATGCACTAAACCTCTTCAAATATATTTCCAAATTCAAAGAGGGAAACGTAGAATCTCCCATTAATGTTTTCAAAAAATAACAGAACAGGTACATTTTAGGCCAAAAGGTGC
The DNA here is from genome assembly GCA_024137785.1 of Ginglymostoma cirratum. Taxonomy (NCBI): domain Eukaryota; kingdom Metazoa; phylum Chordata; class Chondrichthyes; order Orectolobiformes; family Ginglymostomatidae; genus Ginglymostoma; species Ginglymostoma cirratum. Next base: position 79,035,084 of record JAHRHZ010000012.1, read on the forward strand.
AGACACTGATGTTCCCTGATGTAACTGCTGATGAAAAACAGACTGAAGCTGGATCCTATAGGGGTCTGAATGACAGGGGCTGTCGAGAAAAGTGTGACAGAATCATGTGAGAAGTACAGCAAGACCTAAATCAATGTTGGGAAAAATGTGCTGCATCTTTTAACTAGGTTCTGGGTGAGTTCCTCATGAGGCAGCTGTGAGTTGTCTATTAAGGAGTTTATGACCTTACTAACTGCAGTCTCACCTCATTAATACACAGACTTCTATCTTATCATCTGCCACAAGCAAACCAGACATCGAGAATTCTTGACATAGAAATCAGAACAGGATCCTTGTGCTTTCAGCTTACTACTGGTTGACCAAGTATATCCACGCAACAGAACTCAGGGGTCACCCACAGAAACCAGCCACATGCACTACATGTCTATGAACATTATCACCCAACAGCCTCTAAAATTGCTCATGGCACATCTCTGATCCAATTGTATGATGCTTCTGTGCTTCAATGTAACACCTTGAAGCACAATGGAAACTATCATTACAATTCTGCAGAATGGACACTTTGCACTAAGGGACATATACTCCACTCACGGACTTGACCAAGCTGCCTGTTCACTTCCTCTTTTAGTGATCCCTTACTTTGAGTCACCGTGGATGCTAACAGCATTCCTGCCTTGTTTTACCTTGCCCTGCCTTTTTATGCCTTGCCCTTCAGCCAGAGATGCGAAGCTCACAGTTCTGTTGTATTGCCTTGTTGTTTAATACAGAATATAAAACCAGTGTCTTGTCGTGGTTGTCAGCAGGCCTCAGTCTAATTAAGGGAGGCAGCCTTTGCTTGGAGGAGTTCACAGCACAATAAGCTAAGGGCATTTTCCAATACCAATACAGGGGCTTGGAGACAGTCAGCCAGCCGCTCAGGGTGATCAGATTCAGGATGCTCTCCTCATAACGTGCAAGGAACCAAATGTTGGGCAGCCAACCACCCCCTTGATTCTTTCTGTCCTATTATGAGCTATTTGCCTCCTGGAATGAGAAAGATGCAAACATTAAGGGAGTGGAAAGTAAGTAGCACAGTTGGGAGGAGACCAGACTAAGTGAGTAGGCAGCGCAGATGGCATGCAGAATTATTAGTGTCAGATTTTGGTATGGAAGATAGTGAGTGAGGGAAGATGCTGAGGGCAATAGTGAGAGAGTGGTAGAGCATGACACTTGGTTGGTGATGGGTATAATAGCTGAGATAGCGTTAGTGTTAGGTATCAAATAGTTGACACATAAGCTGGTGGAGGCGCACTGACCTTCTTTCTACCCTGCTGTACATACCTCCAAGTGGCTAGGACTGCACTGCTCCTGGTGGCGACCTCAAGCTACAGAAGTCTAGTGTCGTGATCTCCTCTACTGGGGGTACTGATGGAATAGAACGTCCCGCCCCTGCACTACTTCTGTATTCACCAGGACCTCCAAGTCCCTTCCCACAAAGCTAGACACAAATTTTCCCTCTCTGCCATGTCCAGGGCCAATAACAGGAACTGTGCAAGACAGCTACAGGCTGATAACGTTTGTCTAGGTGCATAAACAGACTTCTATAATGGTAGTTACTAGGCCTCAGGGAGAGAAACCCTCTGCGGAAATAAAAACTGACAGCCAAAAAAATCCATAAGATGCACCCAAGGATGCAATCCAAAGTGCATATGCACTCCTCCCTGGACCATATTATTAACAATTCTGGAATTCATGTAGGAAACTCATGCAAACATATCTGGAATTCAACACCATTAAACAGATTGTATTGGATTGATAGTTATAATCTCTAAGAATAGAGCATTCTTACGATGGACTAGGCTAAAATGTACCTTGAGAAAACATTAAGTTACCACTGCACAGGCAGCTGTTGTAAAGTTGACGACTACAAATTAACACACAAACTACCGAATAATAACAGGAATAGGTCAATCACTTGCATTAACATGGAAATGACAAAAGAGATACAGAGGAAGGCACTTAGGTTCTAAGAGGATGCAAAATGGAGAAATAAACAGAAAGACCAATTGCCAAAACTCAGGCTGAAAATTATGAAGGTTGAGCTGCAGCATTGTGTCCTGTCTATTTTGACAGCAAACTAGACCATTTTAACGAAACTGTTGCCATGCAAGAAAAGCCATCGACAGTATTTAAATGCAAGCGCGAATTAGCAAAATGGTCAGTCATTGTGCAACTGCTAAGGCAGGCATAGAATCCTACCAGATTTCCATATGTAAAGAGGAGATGACTCTTAATAGTTCTAAGGAATCAGGAAAGGCAATTAGCACATTACAAGATACTGGTTACTTAGAGATACCTTGAGTGGACAGAGTTGAAGATTTCACTTGCAGCAGCAGCATTAATTCTCGGGAGTCAAGGGATTATCTGGGAACGGTGCTGAGATTCCACTGGTGATATCTCATCAAGTGTGAACTTGACACAGTTTTTAGTGATGGTGTGTGCAAACTCATATCTGCCCATCCAAGGGATCAACTTTCTACTCAGAAATTGTCTGACAGGCTGGAAAATATTACCCCGCACTCCCCCTCCCACCCACTCCACCCTCCAAAGGCTAAGAACACTGCAGGGAGATTGGAAAGACTGAGCAGTCTCTGTAAGGTAGTGCAGGTTTGCAGCCAGCCACAAAAGGTACACAGAGCCCTAAAGGGGCAATACCATCCTTGGAAGGTTTGAGTAGCTAACCAAAAGCCCACAGCCCAAAAATGTAGGGAAAACCCCAAACAAGTTAAGATACAGTGAGGGACATACTTTGCCAAGATAAAAAGCCTGAGTCACTTGGTGGCTGAAAGGCATACCCTGTGAGTTCATAGAAAGATGCAGAAAAAGAATGAACATAACATCCAGAGTCAGATTCACCACAGAGTTTGTTTATCATTATATCCAACGTAAATAGTTTGTTTATAGTAATATGTTGTGCCCACAGTTTATTTAGAAAATATTTTATGTCTGAAGTTTCTTTCACAACCATAGAACGTAAATAGTTTTAACATTTCATAAACTCTTGTATTCCTCCATTTATGCAATTGTCCCTGTCTCTGTTGAGGCTGTAGACACTTTGTAGCACCCTGAAGCATAACTCGTTGGCTGTTAACAAGGTAGAATGATTGGGGATTTCTGATGATCACCAAATACATCCTTTGGGAGCAGGGGTAGCAGTGTGTGTACGTACACTGTACGACTGTGTGGTCAACCTAACATGTGACGGCCCAGTGACTGGTTGAAAATCTAACTCCTTCTTTCATAGGTTGTCTCATTTAGCCTGCCTATTCAGGTCCCTTCACAGCCATTCTCCCCAACTCACGAGTGGGAAGACAGTGAGTGGTCCTCTGTGAGTGGCTTTTAGCCTTGGCGTTAACATGCCCCAACATCCAGCTCTCCTGGTAGAGAGCAGTTCCTCTGTGCAGCACCACTTAGACTGAACATGGAAGAAGCCTGCGACCAATAATGGAAAGCACCTTAACCTACCATGCTGGGCTCACTGTCTGATGGCCGCCCCCATGGACCTTGCTGTGGACTGCTATCCCAAGACTTTCACACATATCCCATTGCTTGCTATAGAGGTTCTGTGATTGGCATGAATGCTGAGGCCATGTGCTGCAGATGCTAGAATAATGTGGTAAACTGACGCTTGACCTGATATACGCACCTGACTGTGTAGCACATTTACCTGCATGGCTGTCTGCGTACCAATTGCCAATACAGGAGTTTGACATAGCAGGAAAAAGTATGCATGTTGAGGCAAGTCAGAAGGGACCAGATAAATGCTTTGAGAGAGCAAGGGAGCAGCCCTGGTTGTTAGCCTGTTCACATCATATAATGGGTTCCTTTCCCTATGCAGCCGTACATGGCTGGTTGCCGGTGTGCACTCATAGACCAGTTTGCCCTTGCAATGAACAGTGCCAGTGCATCACAAGATGCCACAATATTGGTATTGCCCCTGAAGTGCCAATGTCTGTGGTGGAAGGGTACTTGTGGCTGATATTGGCGGATCGTGCCCTTCTGTCCAGTTTGTCTATGGTCAACAACAATCTCCTGGACCAAGTGGTGAGCTTAACTCACCAAGGACCCACTCTGCTTTCCATATTAAGTTTTTCTAATAGCTAGTTTGTTATTCTTGCAAACTATGGCAAGCTGGTCTGTTAACAAACCTGATTTGAGTGGGATGAAGAAAAATGAAAGATATTAAAATATTCAAAATTAGAGTCGACATGAATATTAAACCTTCTTTTAAAAGGATAAATACCAGCTGAATAGGAGTCTTGTAACAGTAAAACTGGACTTCAGTGAAAGAGGCCCAGGACTAGGCAGAAGCCAATGCTAACTTATTATGTCATAAAGAGAATTTAAAAATTTAAATCTCGGAAAGGAACATTTCCAGGTAAAGAAATAATAGTTGGCGCAGTAGCTCTTGACAAACACATTCTTAGTGTACATCAAAAATGAAAATACTATGAATACAGAATTCAGCAAAGTCAAGAGGTCAGTACAAACTGTTATGAGAAAAGTTGGGGAAAGAAACGGAAAGAAATTTCCCAGGCTAGACCCAAATATAAAACATCTCAAAAGCTGTACTGCATCAACCATCAGTGTGCGTAAACAAACGTTCTGTATGTTGTTTGGACTTTGTGCAATTTTGATAATGTACATTTACAATTTACATTATGGAGAGAGGCATATCTTAAACAAAGGGTTTACAACATCCTAGATTTTTTTAAAAATGCATCTGCCCCTGACCGGGCTAACAGGCAGAAAAAATGGCTGCTACAAGCTGCCTGATTATACACCTATCAACTCTAAATGGACTGCAGAGATACATAGCTAAACATGTAAATATTCCTGAAATACCATGAGTTTGAAAGCAGCCAATTACAGTTTTTTTTAAAAACTGAAAGAAAGGTGGATGCTGTTAATAATGAACAAAAACAAAAGTTGCTGGAGATGCTCAGCAGGTCTGGCAGCATCTGCAAAGAAAAATCAGAGTTAACATTTTGGCTCCAGTGGCCCTTCCTCAGAATGCGGGGGAAAGACCTTGGCTATTCACCCTATCCACACCCCTCATGATTTTATAGACTTATAGATTTTATAAGGTCGCCCCTCAGCCTCTGACAATCCAGGGGAAATAGCCTCAGCTTATTCAGTCTCTCCTTATACCTCAAAACCTCCAACCCTGGCAACATCCTTGTAAATCTTTTCTGAACCCTTTACAAGTTTCAGAACACTCTTCCTATAGGCAGGGAGACCAGAATTACATGCAGTGTTCCAAAAGTGGCTGAACCAATGTCCTTTACAGCAGTAATAAGACCTCCCAACTCCTATACTCAATGAACTGACCAATAAAGGCAAGCATACCAAACATCTTCTTCACTATTATATCGAACTCAGACTCCACTTTCAAGGAACTATGAACCTGCGCTCCAAAGTCTCTTTGTTCAGTAACACTCCCCAGGACCTTAACATTAAGTGTATAAGTTCTGTCCCGAATTGCCTTTCCAAAATTTATCGCCCCACATTTATCTAAATTAAACTCCATCTGCTAGTCCTCGGCCCATCTGATCAAGGTACTGTTGTACTCTGAGGTAACCTTCTTTGCTGTCCACTACACCACCAATTTTGTTGTCATCTGTAAACTTCCTAACCATACCTCCAGTGTTCGCATCCAAGTCATCTATATAAATGACAAAAAGCAGTGAACCCAGCACCGATCCTTGTGGCACGCTGCTGGTCACAGGCCTCCGATCTGAAAAGCAACCCTCCACCACCACCCTCTACCTTCGAGCCAATTCTGTATCAAAATGGCTAGTTCTCCCTGTATTCCATGTGTTCTAACCTTTCTAACTAGTCTACCATGCGAACCTTGTCGAATGCCTTACTGAAGTCCATATAGGTTTTGTCCACCGCTCTGCCCTCATCAATCCTATTTCTGCAAAAAACTCAATCAAGTTAGCGAGGCATGACTTCCCATGCACAAAGCCAAGTTGACTATCCCTAATCAGTTCTTGCCTTTCCAAATACATGTAAATCCTGTCCTTCAGGGTCCCTTTCAGCAACTTCCCCAACACTGATGACAGGCTCACCAGTCAATAGTTTGTTAGCACCTTTCTTAAATAGTGGAACCACATTACGGAATCTTTAGTCTTCCGGTACCTCATCTGTGGCTATCGATGATACAAGTATCTCAGCAAGGGGCCCAGCAATCACTTCCCTAGCTTCCCACAGAGCTCTAGGGTACACCTGATCAGGTCCCAGTGATTTATCCACCTTCATGCATTTTAAGGCATCCAGCACCGCTTCCTCTATAATATGGACATTTTTCAAGATGCAGTCCATGTTCTGTAGGTTGACCCACAATGCCCTAGGGGGTAAAATTCAAGAATTTTGACCCAGCGACAGTGAGGGAACAGCAATATATTTCCAGCTTGTGACTTTGAGGGAACGTGCAGCTGGTGATGCTCTCAAATATCTGCTGCCCTTGATCTTCTTGATGGAAATGGTTGTGTGTTTGGAAGGTGCCATCTAAGGATCTTTGGTGAATTTCTGCACTGCATCTTGTAAAAATGCACACTGCAGCTACTGAGCTTCGGTGGTGAGTCAATGCTTATGGATGCGCTACCAATCAAGTGGGCTGCTTTGTCCTGGGTGGTGTCAAACTGCTTGAGTGTTGTTGGAGCTGCACTCATCCAGGCAAGTGGGGAGTACTCTATCACATTCATGGCTTAAACCTTGTAGATGATGCACAAGCTTGGGGGAGCTTTGGGGAGTCAGGAAGTGTGTAGCTTGCCTTTATTCCTAACCTCTGATCTTTTCCTGTAACCAATGTGTTTATGTGCTTATTTGAATATGAAAGCTTTGGAAACAAAAAACAGCAGACTGGAAGATGGACCACAGAAGCATTCAGCATAATTGACTTGCCCACTTGTGAAATCCTTGATGCCTTGAAATTAACATTTTGAGCTTTGTATCTTATAAGGAAACCTGGGTAATAACGTCAAGCAAAAGCCTTTGAGAATCACCTGCAGTGAGATGTTTTGAAGAATAGAGGGCACTGATGAAAAGATGCGACTGCTTTGGATGCAGACACTGCAGGGAGAATTGCTCCAAACCATGGAAGAAGGGTGAGGGGTTGGATCCTCCTGTGCCTGTCCAGGAAGCAGGCCTGGTAGCGAATGGCTACCCTATCTCCTAGGAGGAATTTTTAGAGGTGCTGCAGGCCATACACACAGGCTTATGAAAGGTGGCCACTGCAGTGATTGTAAGAGCCCCCAGTGCCCCACACCATAACCCCGACTTGTTACTAGAGCTGGAAGGGTTCAAGGTGAACCCAACAAAGGCACTGGAAATCTGACTATGCCGGTGGGGGAGACAGGAAAGTCCAAACGCCACACTGAGGGCAACCACCAAGCCGACACCCTGGCCAAGGAAGACGCTTGTACAGGCACCTGCTGGGATCTGAGTGGCTCAGGCACAACAGCAACAGCCAGGGATGGGGCAGGGCGAAGTGGGGTGCAAGGGTAACACTGGCCCCAGACCTGAAGATGCTCCAGGAACAGGATCCTGTCTTCAACCCTCTTCTGGGAATGCTGACGAGGGAAAAGATGATAGGGGATCCCCACAAAATAACGAGGCAGTCAGGAGCTGTGGACCACAATAAGGGGGCAAGCAACCAAGCAGAGGCCCAGAGATTGGGGAGCCCCCAGGGGAAGCTACAGTTCCACAGGCCGCAGAGCCTGGCCAGGTGAACTGCTTCACAGAGCTGGTTAGCCAATCCGTTGTTTGGGAATCAGGAGGTTCCTCGGTTGGAAAGTGGGGAGCACTGAGGAGAACTACCTGGGCTCTGAAGCCAAGGGCACAGTGGTCCCCGGCATACCTGTTGCCCAGAGGCTGCAGGAAATTTGCAACTGCCCCAGATGGTGAAAAACTCAAGGGGAAGCTACAGGCCAAGCAGCAGCCACAGACAGTGGAGAGACCCCAGGGGAGGCCACAGTCCTACAGGACACAGAGCCAGGGACAGCCAAGACCCCTCAGGTCAAACCAGCCTGCCCATAGCCTGGGAATCCCCGTTAAGTAAACAGGGAGCATTGTGGCTGAGGACCCCATGGCTTCTGGGGTACTGGTCGCTGAGAGGCTGCAGATGTCACAGAACCATCCATTTCTAACTTGGCCACCTGAAGAAGGCTGGCACTGTATGGTTTTTGAGTGTATATAGCTTATTTAGAGTTTAGGGCAAAAGTTTGTGTAAGGTCTAAGATGTTGGATCCTTTTAATATGAGGGCGTGTCTGAGTACCGCTGAAGGGCAAGGCTGTGTTTGTGTTCCATGTATACAGGGAAGGACAGTCAGATGGACAAGGTTTTTGCTGCTGGGTTGCCCTAACAGAAGGGGAAACAGGTAAGCTTCAGTGGTAAGATGGACGTTTCACTAAATAGTATCTTGCCACTTCTGGGATCAGGGAATGTTTTGATACTGTACCACAGCCTCCATTACACCAAAGTTTAAACTGAAGTCAGAAGTCGTACGACACCAGGTTACAGTCCAACAGGCTTATTTGAAACCACAAGCTTTTGGAGTGTCGTTCCTTTTTCAGGTGAAGTGTTCCATGTTGACACTTCACCTAATGAAGGAACAGTGCTCTGAAAGCTTGTGATTTCAAATAAATCTGTTGGACCATAATCTAGTGTCATGTGACTTCTGACCTTGTCCACCCCAGTCCAACACCAGCACCTCCAAATCACATATAAACTGAAGTTCACTTACCTGAATGATGCCCAAGGGAGACAGGACGAGTGCACAAAACCTTACTCCGGGAGACGTTCCAAAAGTTCCACCAGCCAGAATTTGGGAAACAAAAACCAAGCAGATGCTTACAACAAACATAGTTAGAGGCAAAAAAACAGCAGATGCTGGAATCCAAGGTAGACAAACAAGAGGCTGGAAGAACACAACAGGCTAAGCAGCATCTGGAGGAAAGGAGGAGACAACGTTTCGGGTATTACCCTTCTCCAGGACTCTCTTTTTCCAGCCTGACATGGCTTTTATGCATGGGGCTTCCCAGCACAGACAGTATGGAGCCAACAGAGATACTGGACATTCAACTTCAATACAGAGATACCGGATAACGGAAACACAATAGACAATACAGACTTGAGGGGAGACAACACAGCACACAGTCTGTATAACTGCCAGCCCTGATCTCACCTGGGGTGAGCCCTTTTTTCAACAACAAGCTTCTGCACAAACAGCTTCCCCACAAGCTTCCACCCCCAACAACAGCTTCAGAACCAAGAACCATAGAGGCTGAACAGAGAAGCTCATTCGAAATCAAACCAAGAGCCAAACGTTAACTTCTCCTTTCCACCAGATGCTGCCTGGCCTGTTGTGTTCTTCCAGCCTCCTGTTTGCAAACAACAAACACATTAGGGGATACTAACCCAAGGGAGATCATTTGGAGGGCACAGTATTGAGCCAAACCAAGAGCATCATCAGAACAAAGGACATCCGAGAGGGGAAGTCAACGAAGCACTATCCAAACACGAGCTTCCAGATACAGGCCTGTTCTGAACCAAGAGAACCGATGACAAGAACGTCAGCAAACGGGTGCTCTTTAAAATCGTGTTTTTTCCAGTGGTGAGCTGAAACTCCAGAGTCCCCAGTGTTCCAACCTAGCTAGTAGGGAGGGGAAGGCAGCTAGTGACAATTCATTAGGACCTCAAGGTTAGGAAGCCGGATTAAGGTTTCTGTTATTAGTATTGTTGTATTTAGGTTTTAATAGTGTTTAATCTAGCTAATAGTATATTTAATAGTAATACTGTCCTCCACACAGCTGTTTGTGTCAATTTCCCTGTTTATTGCATTTATCTATATTTGTTATGGTATATTTACCTTTTGGATTGTAAGTAAACACTGAAATTCTTTTGCCCTGAAACACCTGTCTACTGCCTTCTTCAGTTCACATTCCCTAAATAAGTCTAGTGTCTAGAACCAGGGATCTGGGGGTGATTCAAACCACTTGAAAATCAGAAAATAATTGATTGCAAATCTTACACACCCCACATTGTAGATAACACATTCAAGAGAAGTTGCATGTCCTTTTAAGGAAATACTGTGTGTCAGTAGTGCTACTACAAACCCACTCTCATTTCCTGCATATATCAGCAGGTGTATTATTCAAGAGGGTATGAGAGTATTTAAACAGAGCCTGGGGAAGTACATTGTTGTTACAAAATCTGATTTTTTTTCAACAGACAATCTGGCCAACGTCAGGGTTTTCTTGATGGAATAAGTAGAAAGGAGAGACACACAAGTTGCGGTGATGAGGCCCTCCAGACATACAATCAGGAGTCATTTGGAAAATAGCAGGGGAGATAAATACCAAGACTGTTATACATGTGTTGGAGTAGGCCACTTGGCCCCCCAAGTTTACTCCGCCACTCCATAAGATTGTAACTGAACTAATGACTTAACATTCCTATATACTCCTGAGAACCTTTCATTTGCTTATCAAGTATCTATTTTCTTCAGACTTAAAAAAATCAAAGACATTTTTCCACTGCCTTTTGATGAAAAGCGTTCCAAACATTTGTGACCTTTTGTGAACCCATATTTTAAATGGGCAACCTCGTATTTTTTAGTAAGGACCCTAAGTTTTACATTGTCACATAAGAGGAGATATCCTTTCTAATCCATTTTTCAAGACTTATATGTTTCAACGAGTCATACCCTGACCCTGATCTTGACCCTGACCTTAACCCAGACCCTAAACCTAACCCTCCTAAACTTCAGCTGATACAAATTTAGCCTATTGAACCATTCCTCATAAGAAATCTCATTCATTCCAAATATTAGCAAAGTTTCTCCAAGTTGCTTCAAGAAGTATTTATATCTTTCCTTAAATAAGGAGACCCGTACTCTACACTTGGGATATAGTTTCACTAATGCTTGTATAACGGTAATGTTATCTCCCTACCTATAGTATTCAGTTCTCCTCACCATTAATTTTCCTAGTTACTTGATATACTTACATATTAACTATATGTGATTCATGCACTAGAACACCATATCGCTCTGTATCTCAGAGCTCTGAAATCTGAAGAAGTTTTTCCTGAAGAAGGGTCCCGACCCAATTGCTCCTCTGATGCTGCTTTGCCTGCTGTGTTCCTCCAGCTCCATATTGTGTTATCTCTGAAATCTCTGTCCATTTAGTTCTTTTTATTCTTCCCAACAAAATAGACTTTTGGCACCATTATATTCAAATTGCCAAATCTTTGCCCATTAACTTAAAATGTTTATATCCTTTTGTAGCGTCCTCATGTCCTTTCACAGTTTCCAGCAAACTTATCAGCAAATTTACCAACCATACCTTTAGTTCCTTCATCAAAGTCATTTAGATAAATTGTTAAAAGCTTTCTGCTCTAAACCTGATCCCTGTGGCACAGTATTCATTACATCTTGACAGCCAGAAAATGACCCATTTTTTGCTTACCTTTAGCAGGCAACCTTCTACCCATGTGTAACCATGAGCTTTTATTTTCAGTAACAACCTATGATTGAGCACCTTATCAAATGTCTTCTGGGAGTCTAAGTATCGAACATCCACCAGTTCATTTTTGTCCACAGCACATGTTACTTCCTCAAAAATACTCCAATATACTGATTAAACATGATTTCCCTTTCATAAACCATGTTGATGCTTCGTGATTACCTTGAATTTTTTATGTCCCATGCTATAATGGCTTTATTAATAACTTCATCTTCTTCCCTACGAAAGGTAATTGGCCTGTAGTTTGCTGCTTCTGTCTCCCTCTCTTTTGAATAGAATAGTTACATGAATTATTTTTCAATCTAGAGGAAACATCTCCAAATCTACAGAATTTTGGAAATTTAAAACCAATATGAAAATTATCTCACCACCCATTTAAGATAATAAATGTGGAATTGGAAAAGCACAGCTGGTCAAACAACATCTGACAAGCAGGAAAGCTAATGTTTTGGGCCAAAACGCTTTGTCAGGACTGGGGAGGGAGAGGGGAATCCAGAAATAAATAGAGTGAAGGGGTAGGACTGGGGGAAGGGGAGGTGAGATGGATACAAGTAGGGGCTACTGTGGTTGTTCAGTGGGAAGGGTGAAGATGACAGGTGAGCCAGAAGATGGGTAGATTGGGGGAGGAGATTTTGAAGCTGGTGAAGTCAATATTCAGACCATTGGGCTCCTTGGCCTCCTCCACTGTCAGAGTGAGGCCAAATGTAAACTGGGGGAACAACACCTCATATTTTGCCCTGGGAACTTACAGCCCAATAGCCTGAGTATTGACTTCACCAGCTTCAAAATCTCTCCTGCTCCAATCTGTCCACCTTCTGACCCACCTGTCTGCTCCACCCTTCCCATTGACTAACCACTATAATCCCCTACCTGCATCCACCTATCTCCATCTCACTTACCCTCCACCCAGCCCCACCACCCCCCCCCCATTTATTTCTGAGCTCCCCTCCCCGTCCCCAGTCCTGAAGAAGGGTTTTGGCCCAAAATATTGACTTCCCTGCTCTTCGGATGCTGTCTGACCAGTTGTGCTTTTCCAGCTCCATATTTATTGACTCTAGCTTCCAGCATCTGCAGTCCTTACTGTCTCCACATTTTTTAAGACCATTGGATGAAGTCCATCAGGACTCAGAGACTTCTCAGCACACAGCTCCAACTATTTTCCTCCAGTGCAACATCCCTTGTATAGTTTTCCTCAATTTCTCATACAACCTCCTCTTCCATTTCCTGATTTATAGCTATTTCTAAGATGTTACTTGTATCCTCCATAGTGAAGAATGATGCAAAATGCATGTTCAATTCATCTGTTATCACCATATTTCTCTTAATCCCTCAGACTCACTTTCTACAGGACCAATACTCATTCGTACCGTATTTTCTTTTTTAAAAATATCCATAGAAACTCTTTGCTATCATTTTTTATTTTTCTAGCTAGCTTTCTCTCATTCTCTAATTCTTCCCTCCTTGTTGTTGTGCGAAGAACATGGATACAGTAGAGGAAGAAATTTGATAAACTTACAGGTGAGTAAGTCCATCTTCAAACAGCTTATTCTTTCAATTGCACTACTACAACCATTCACTGCACAATTCAGTATAGCCCCATCAGCCAGCAATTAGCACTCTTTGTCATTGACTATATAACTCTACCTTAATAAGATAAGACAGGCATGGGGGAGTCAGGAGATCAATTACTTGTCACTGAACCCCTAGCCTGTTACCTACTTTTCTAGCAGCAGTATTTATACAGCTATTTAAGTTCACTTTCCAGTTGGTGATAACCCAATGATGTTGATAGTAGGGCATTCAGTGATGGTGATGTCAACGAATGTCAAGAAGAAATTGTTAAATTTTCTCCTTTAAGATGGCCACTTCCTGTGTGGTCTCACTGCTCCTTGCAACTTATCAGCCCAAGCCTGGATATCTTCCAAGTGTTACTACATGGGGGCACAGATTGCTTCAATTTGGATAGCTAATTCACAATGCAGTGTAACACTATCAGTGCAGGTTCAATACCTGTACCAGCTGAAACTCTATGAAGCCCACACCTCCTTAACCTGACCCCTCATGAGATGTTGTGACTCTCAGGTTAAATCACCAACAGTTGCCCCTCTCTAATGAGACAGCAATTTATGGTCTGCTATGGTGAGTAATCTCTGATGACTTTAGCTTATTGGAACATTATGCAATGAGCAGTAGATTTCACCAATTCTCACTTGATGATGTAAGGAAGGTCATTGATGAAGCAGCTGCAGATCACTAGCCCAAGAACACTACACTGAGGAACCCCTCAGTGGTCCTGGAATGAAGCTGTTTGACCTCCAATGTCGACCAACATTGTGCTAGTTATGAATTCACCATGGGAGAGTTTTCTCCCTGATTCCTATTAACCTAATTTTTTTCTAGGGCTCTGTGATACCATACTTGGTTGAATGTTGCTTTGATGTAACGGGTAGTCACTCTCACTCAGTTCAACTCTTTTGTCCATATTTAGACACAGATCATTATGAGATCAGGCTCTGGCAGAACCCAAAGTGAGAGACAGTGAGTAGGTTATTGGTCAGTAATTGGCTGGTATGGATTTGTTCTTATATTTGTGGACAATAACAGGTAGATGCTAGTTTTGTAACTATGTTGGAACGCATTGGTTAGTGGCTTGGCTAATACTGAAGCAGATGTTTTCAGTACTATTTCTTAAAAGACGTTTTATGACTTTAACCTATGACTTCTTGGAATTCTTAGAATGAATCAAATTTGCTCATGATTGGCATTTTATTGATACCAGAGATATCAAAATCATTTACATGGCATTTTTCATTCAAGATAGCTGCAAGAGTATTAGTCTTATCTTTTGCACTGATCCCCATCATTGAATTTTAGGGATATTTGTAGAAATTCCAACTCCAATTAGTTGTTTAATTGCCAACATCATTAACAACTAGATGTTACAGGTCTGCAGAGCTTACATTTGCTCTGTTACTCACATTCTGCTACCATTGAACAAAGAACAAAGAACAATATAGCGCAGGAACACGCCCTTCAGCCCTCCAAGCCTGCGCCGGTATATTTTGCCCTTCCATACTAAAACTATCTTCACTTACAGGATTCGTATCCCTCTATTCCCTTCCTATTCATGTATTTGTCCAGGTGATTCTTCAATGTCGCTATTGTATCTGCTTCCACCACCTCCTCTGGCAGCACGTTCCAGGCACTCTCGCACTCTCCACCCTTTGTGTGAAAAATTTACCTCGCACATCTCTTTTAAACTACCCCCACCGCAGCTTGAACCTGTGTCTCCTAGTAATGGAACCCTCCACCCTGGGACAAAGCCTCATACTTTCCACCGAATTCATGCCTATCACAATCTTATAAACTTCAATCAGGTCACCCCTTAACCTCCTGCGTTGCAGTGAAAACAAACCCCGTCTATCTAACCCTTCTTCATAGCTAAAATCCCCCATACCAGGCAACATTCTGATAAACCTTTCTGTACCCTTTCCAAACATCCACATTCTTCTGGCGGTGTGGTAACTGTGGTAATTGTATGCAATATTCCAAGTGTGGCCTAATTAAAGTTCCATAAAGCTGCAGCATAACGTGCCTATCGTTATAAAAAATGACTTCTGTTATTGATATAGGTACCGTGGTAGGGCAACTTACAAAACTTTGCATTGTATTTTTCATGTAAACGTGCATGTGACAAAAAGTTTCAATTCTATTGTAAATCTATTTTATTTTATTTTGGTTGTGAATTATTTGAACCTGAGAAAAGAGAGATTGTCTACCATGCAGCCTCTGATTGTCATTGTCTTTCCCAATGTCATATTGCACTTCCTTTCCCATTATTTTCCTCTACTTCTTTTTGCTTTTCTCTCTTCATGCCGGTTAGATTCTCATCTCAGACATGGTAGCTAGAGCTATTTCTCCAGCTATTTATGGTCAGTTGCACAATCCCAGTTCATTTCAGGGTTCTGCCAGATTTCTCCCAGTAGCTGAAATCTTACTTGATAACACTGATGTACACTGATGCTATTAATATTCCTTCAGGCAGAACGGCTCTCATTGTAGGTGTTCTGTGTATGGTTATGTGGGCTCCATAGAACATGAGCCATGTTCTGAATGTTTGGTCCTTGTTGTTCAGTAGCCGGCCTTGGATTTGCCATAATGGGTCAACACAGGTGCCACAGAAGACTGTCATAAACTTAAAAGGCCTACTGTCAGGACAATGGTATTTCGCCTGTATGACAATTGTTGTAGTAATATGACAGCTGTAGGCATGAAACTGTTTTCATTAAGTACAATGGCTAAGTGATTTGTTGAGCCATTTCAGAGGGCAATTAAGGGTCACAAAATTTTGATCTATAACCAGAGTTACCTAAAGGACAAACTGAGCAGATTTCTTTCCCTTTAGCACATTTAATAGAATTACATAGCATTCAGAGCATAGAGACAGGCCATTTGGCCCTCCAAGTTTGTACAAATTTGTATGTTCAAGATGATTTCCTCTCAATTCAAATCACATTCTCAACACATCTTCATTTTTTTCTGTATCATTTTTAACATCTCGCCCTTAAATGCTATGCTAATTGATCCACCCATTTCACATAATGGTAAGTCCCACATTCTAACAAATTTCCAAGTAACAGCATTTCTCCTACATTCCTATTCAATAATTTTTGACTAACTATCTTCTATTTATGGTCAATGTTCCCTCCAAGTTATGTAGCCATGTGCAAATGTTTTCACATAAATTGAACACAAGTTAACTGCTTCAAATTTTGGGGTACACATGATTGTGCAAAAACATTTAAAATGCTTGTGCATTGAAATGAATCATTCAAATGAATTATGAAGAAAATAAGAGGATATATTATTAATAGTTCCTCAGTTTGGGCTGATCAAGTAGAAACCTCTTCACATTTACTTGTTCATTCCTTCACAGTCAGGTTTTTCTACCCGCTCTCTGTTCTGGAGAATGAGGCCCCAATCTAGTCTAAGCTTCCTGATAGGTATAACCTTTCAGTTCTCACATCATCTTTGTAATCCTCATATTTTACATTCTTTGTATATTATGGAGACCAGGACTTTGTATAATAGTCTAACATATGGTCTAATCAAGCCTCTATGCAACTTGAATGTACCTTTTTCCCATTTTAATTTTATCTTTTCAGAATAAAACTTTGTTTGCTTGTTAATGGCCTTATTAACATGCTTTGCTACTTTTAGTGATTTATGTATTCCTCTGCTTCTCTAAACTCATTTAGAAATATTCTTCCCCTAAGATTACATCTCCTCACATTTAACTATACTTAAATTAATTTGCCAACTGCATATGCATGCTACTTCCACACAATGATCCTCATCTACCCTTTCTACTATTTAAAAAAAATTAAGAAGACTTGCCTTATAAGCCCATCTATTCTGAACTCTGAATCTTACTAAACTGGTTTAGGATCAATGAAGTAAAAACTGTCTGGAAGACTGCTCAGAAGTGTAGGAGGAAGGTCAATGATTTACTCTACTCTGCTAGGGTAAGGGCCATCCTATTCTCTCTGCTATCTTACACTCAGTCTATCTCTGCTGCTGCATCCACCTCGCACAAAGGCTCATGCTCTACAGTATATTGCATAGAATATCTTGCCTCACTTAACCTCACCTACCCCAATCTCTAGACTATTAACTCCATACGTCTTCTGCACTGCCTAATTACTTACTTGGGTTAACTGATTAACTTCCCCACCGGCACCAGCAACTAACATCTGTGCTACCATTTTCATCTCACTTAATCCCTCCCTTTCCTTCATTCCGGGAGAAAATAGCCCACAATAGGGCAAAAAGATTGACATTCAGCATCTCACTCTATAGGAGGAAATGATCCTAATCTGCACTGCCCCTGGGTCTGACTGAATGTGTTAAGACCCCTGGACTGATAATGGAGGCTGCCTTCGACTTACTGGGCTGGGGCTTCCTGACTGATGGGTGTCTGTCTTAACGCAACTGAGGAATATTCCTCTAAGGTATTGAGACATGGCCATTTTCTGCATAAGCTGCTGGCACATGGTGCAGATGTGAGATTAACATAGCACAGTACAGGATAACAACATGTACGTCACTTGAGTGATCACTGTTGACAACTATGACATGATTTTTGGTTTTGTACGCGCATTAAAGGCAAGGCAAGACAGAAGCACTATGAACCTATTAGTTCTGGCTAAGGGACCAAAGCAAGGCAAGCAGGGACGCTGTGAGCGTCTGAGCAGGCAAAGAGAGTGAGATAACACCCATGAGATCCAAACTGATCTAGTCCATGAGTTGGCTGCTGTCAAAGCACACACAATGTCCTTGCAGCAACATTGTAATGAAAGATGCTGTTACATGCAGAAGTATGGTGTAAATGGATTAAAGATGTGTCATGTGCAGTCAGGCTGGTAGGTGCCTAATGCCAATGTACATGGATGTAGGGTGCATATGTCCAGTACTCATGGAGTGTGATCAGACACCTTTGTGACTAATAGCTAAGATGGAGCTCAGAAGGAGAAAGCAGTGAGCTGGTGTTGCCTGATATCTACTCCCGTTTTCATGTCATGAATTTTGGCAATCTATTTTCGATCCAATGTTTGGCAGAATAGGAACGTGTATATTAATGAGGTGACATTAGTAACACAATTAGTAACGTAACCTCCCAGCTTGGTGTGGCAACCTCCCGGCCTAGTTTGGCAGCGTTCTGGCCTTGCAGGCAACATCCTGGCTTGGTGTGGTGGCTTCTCGGTCTTTATTTCTGTATTTTCTGCTTAAAATAAGAAGGTCTGCAATGTATGACGCTTATTCCATATTTTTTATGTTTTACTTTAATTACTGCAATGTTTAACTTTTAACTTTGTTCCATCTACCTTGTTCTTAAATTCTATACCTAAGTACTTGTATCTAAAATGGAGCCTTGCATGGCGACATTATGCATTTTTCACTGTACTCCTGTACTTTTGTACTCAAGTACACATGACAATAAAATCAAACTCAAATCAAGTCAAATCAATTAATGAGCGAAAATCCCTATTAACAGGACTTTTGTTACTCACAAGTGAGAATCTCATCCTGATGTACAAAACTTGGTTGGAAAATGCTACATTCAGTCTCATTGACCAGTAGGGCCTCAGTTGGCACCTCATCCAATTTTCCAAGATTCCCATTACAGTCCACATTGTTCAGGACCATGGAAGATTCCACCATATGTGCTTTTCAGTTATATCATTGAATGAAGGTTCCAATATTTTTTCTATCACAGGTGCTAACCTAACTACTTTATAGTTACCTGGATTTATTTTATCTGTCTTTTAAAATATAGAGATAGTATAATACTACTGGATGATTATAAGTTAAACTGTCTTCATTAACTCAAGGGAAAATGGAGAAGTTTGAAGGCTTGAAATCTCAAACTTGGCCTAGAGGCAAGCACTAGTTCTATTGGGCCAGGGGCCCAGGTCAAAACTTAGTGAGATTAATACGTACATTTTAACATCTGGACGCAAACAGGAAGGCACCTGTTTTTGCTGTTTACAGAGTAACAGATTATCTGAATCAGCCAGTAAGATTTAGAGAAGAAAACTGGCAAATGAGAGACTTGGGTAGAATGGATAGTTGGTATCTTTTCCCC
This sequence comes from Ginglymostoma cirratum, assembly GCA_024137785.1. Classification (NCBI taxonomy): domain Eukaryota; kingdom Metazoa; phylum Chordata; class Chondrichthyes; order Orectolobiformes; family Ginglymostomatidae; genus Ginglymostoma; species Ginglymostoma cirratum. The sequence goes on from JAHRHZ010000012.1 coordinate 79,054,300, forward strand.
AGTCAGAAATGTAAATTATTGGGAAGTAGGTTTAAGGTAAGAGGAGGTAGGTTTAAAGGACACGTGAGGGGAAAACGTTTATGCAAAGTGTGGTAAGTGCCTGAAATGCACTGCCAGACGAGGTGCTGGAGGCACATACAATAGCAAAGGTTTACGAGGCATCTTGATAGAAAAATTAATAGGCATGGAATAGAGGGATATGGATTGTGTAGAGGCAAAAGGTTTTAAGTTTAAAAAGACATCAAGTGTCAGCATGGTCTTGTAGGGCCGAAGGGCCTGTTCCTGTGCTGTACTGTTCCTTGATCTGTCTTTGACATCAAGGCTGAGGAAAAGAATATTTTTGGCATTAAGGAGTTTGCTTGTGAGGATATATTCCTTGTTCGATGAAATTAAGGTGGTTGTTTTCAGTTCAAGACTGAAGAATTGTCACTTTGCTGCTGGACGTTGATACAAGTCTGTACAGGTAATTGAGTTTTTTTCCTATTCATCCGCGGGATGTGGGCATCCCTGGCTGACCAACATTTCTTGCCCATCTCTAGTTGCCCTTGACAAGGTGGTGGTGAGCTGACTTTTTGAACTGCTGCAGTCCACCTACTGTGTGCTGACCCACAATGCCATTAGGGAGGGAATGCCAGGAATTTGACCCGCGACAGTAAAGGAACAACGATATATTTCCAAATCAGGATGGTGAGTGGCTTGGACGGGAACTTGAACATGGTGGTGTTCCCATATGTCTGCTGCCATTGTCCTTCTAGGTGGAAGAGGTTGTGGGTTTGGAAAGTGCTGTCTGAGAATCTTTGGTGAAGGAGGCTGTGTTTAAAAGGCCCTGGAAGATTCATCCTCTTTTTGACCGACATACACATACATATTTAGTGCATCAGTTATCTCTCCCTTAGCTTCTTTGATTATGAGCAGATACAGTTAATTCAGATCCAGACTTCTTAAGTATGTCTAGTTTATCAATTCATTCCTTCCTACATATCAATAAATGCCCTTAACTACTTTGAGAATTTTCTTTTTCTGGTGTAATCTACCTTGTTAGCCTCTGGTAACATTTGAGATAAAATAATTATTCAATATTTCTGTCACTCATTATTATTCCAATTGAGTTTATCCTTCGCATCCCTTAGTGGCCATATCCCTAACTTGAAGTTCCTTTTTTACATGGTGGAATCTTTACTGTTTCATAGATTCATAGAATCACATAGTATAGATACAGGCCCTTTGGCCCACCATGCCTGTGCTGAACAACAAACACCAAACTATGCTAATACCATTTACCAGTACTTGGCCCATAACCTATTATTCCTGACATTTTAAGCACTCAGCTATATACATTTTAAATGCAGTGAGAGCATCTACCTCCATCACCCTCTCAGTCAGAATATCCTTATATCTACTCCCTCTGGGTGAACATTTTTTTCCCATATCTCCTCTAATCCATCTCCTCTTCACCTTAAACTTATGCCCTCTGGTCTTCGACAAATCTGCCATGAGGAAGAGATTCCCACGATCTACTCTTTCTATATACCTCATAATTTTGTATACCTCAATCAGGACAACCCCTTAGCCTCTCTGCTCCAAGGAAAACAAACCCATCTTATCCAGTCTTTCCTCATAGCTGAGACTTTTCATCCCAGGCAACATCCTAGTGAATCTCCTCTGCAGACTCTCCAGTGCAATGACGTCCTTCCGAAAGTCTAGAAACCAGAACTGCACACAGCATTCCATCTGTGGCCTAGCCAATGTTTTATAAAGTTGTAACAAGACTTCGTTGTTCCTATTTTCCATACCACAGCTAATGAAAGCAAGCGTCCCTGTCTTTCCAAGTGTTGATTAGTCCTGTCCTTCAGACATTTTTCTAATAATTTCCTAAAACTGAAATCAAACTAATTGGTCTGCAACTACCTGGCTTATCACTACTTGAACAAAGGAACCACATAAGCGGTCTTCCAGTCATCTAGAACTTCACTTCTGACCAGTGAGGTATTCCACAATGCCCCAGCAATCTTTACCCTTGGCTCCCTGAAACCCTTCCTTGACCCAAGTCCCTGACATTGTAAGGCACCAGTGCTGACCACTGAGCCACTGCGCTGTTCTAACTTTCCTAGTTGTCATAACTGTTTCTAAAGTTATGTTAATTATTCTTTACAACCTTGTCTCACACACACAAGGCATTAAGTGAGATCAAAAATGGAGAATCATTAATTATGTTTCTTTAAAAAAAAAATCCCTTTTTTAAAAACAGACAATTTTTTTATTTAAATGGTTTTTGCCAACCACGGGATGGGCAACTTGTTGCTTCTAGAAATTGGTTAGGACAGAGGCATTAACTCTCTGGAATCTCACCCCCTTTGTGTAAATATTGCACTTAAAACCTATGTAAAGGAGCAACAGACAAAGCATTCCAACAGTCAGGTTTGATTTGAAAGAAAACCATGGAAATTCATTACACCTGAACTGGTGCTGATGTTTCCCACATTTATCTCCTGTAACATACAATGGTTTTGACCAGGAACATTGAAGCCATCTCATTAGGATGAACTGTCTCACTAGTGGGCCCAGTACATGACTGAAACTTCTGTTTTTTGAATAAATGTAATTATACAGATTTTAATTTTTCCACAGACTGCTTTTCAACATTAAAACAGAAAACAAGTAGTACTTCTGGATTCAGCTGAAGCTTGCGTCTAGCCATGACCTCTCAATATCTGATTTGTGGGAAGAATCCTGCATTCACCCATCAAAAGTAAACTAATTCCAAGTCTACAAGAATCATAATGTTCCAACTACATCTACCTGCAATTAAGCTCACATGTAAACAAATTCTGCCATACCAGCCAAATGCAAGAATATTCATTGGACTCACCGGTCTTTGATTTCCATTCATTAATGCCCATGTCTTTATTTTAATGGCATGTCTTTATTTGTTATTGTGATTTGTTTTCCTTATTTTATCTTCTTTCTTCTTTTTATGCTTATATCTTTAAATGTGCTGCAAAATATATCTCCCAGATTAGAATAATTTCACAAACTGTGTTTGGCCAAATATGCCAGCCTATTTTGAAATGGAAAATAAGATATAAGTTCATTAAAAATAAAAACAACTTCTCCTTATGGGCAGAAGAGGAGAACAATAACACAAATAAATTAACCTCTCCCTCCTGTCTGCAGCAACCATATAGCTGTCTTGGATGTATAACTTCATCCTGAACAAACACAGAGGACTAAGAATTACAGACTGAAATATTCCAGAGATTGGTTTGATTGACTTGTGAATATTAAAGGTTCAATTTACATAGGATGTTTACGACCACAAAATATTCCAAAGCACTTTATAAGAATTTTTTTGAGTTTAGAAAATGCAGCAGTCATCACTACATCTACTCCCTCACACTGGAGTGTCGGTTTAGATTTCTGTGCTTTCTGGTCAGACTTAAACCGACACAATCTTGTGATTCAGAAGCGTGCTGCTAATTGAGCCATGACCGAGTATAAACATGGAGTCAGGGGATGGAATCCACAGTTCTGCACAGATGATGGAAAGTGAGTTTAATAACTTGAGCAGTTTTTTTAAAGTGGTGAGTTCGTTCAAAAATGAGGGAAAATGTAAACTACATTGAATATAGAGGAGAATATTACTCGCTGGACTTTGTCTATGCGGCGTCTTAGTCTTAGACAACAACAATGTCAGTTGACAGACTTAAAACCAGAGAGGTAAATATCCGATTTAACAAATGTTAACCACCTGGGATCACAGACTTGTAAACATTACTGCTCGGTCACGTGAGATGATTGCCGGATCTATCTGAGGCATCTGAGGTCCTGCGCTGAATTAAACAGGGCAACCGACGGATTGCATGTTTTCCAAAATAAATCTATTCAAGTTCGATAGAAACAATGCAACCTATCAAATGTCATATTATTGTCTCAGTTTATAACACACTTACCCTTGCCACATCCTTCAGACTTATGATATAGATTTATAATGAGAATTGCAGAATATAATTTATGGCACTATTGTTCTATGACAATGTTGAGGTGGAGGCTGTTCTTTAAAAACGCGCACACACAACTTTGATAAACTCAAATATTTTATTGTCGATTTGAAGTGTACAGCGTAGGACTGTAAAATATAGAAAGTATAGGCACAGATGACTATGTACAGGCATTTAAATAACAATAATGAAATATACTTCGATGCTTCGGAAAAAGAATAAATACAATTGCTTTATGTTCATATTATAGCAAGCTGCTCCACAAAACAGAGTACATTTCGATGTGGAGCGTTTGGGAGAATTAATCTGTACAAATTAGCTATCCTTTCCGTCCTCGGGATCAATACTTTAGTCGAATATATTTCAGCTTCTGTGGACTTTCTTCAAATGAGGAATAACATTAGACCGAATTCTTTGTTGTTTTTGCTTTTTAGCCTGAAAGTTTCTCCCTGTTAATTCCTTTCTCGTGTACTAAGAGCGAAAAGTGATGTACAGATATACAAACCTTCTCTTTATATATATATATTAAATAAAGGAGAACACAGTGTATTATTTCTTGATTAATTGATGCTATGCTAAATGAATGAAGATGTGCAAGATCATGTACTATATCATTGTTTGATTTCCCCACAATCCCCTCTCTTGCCTTTCGCGGGGTTGGGGTGGGTGGGGGGGGGGGTTGCAGACACAAGGAAAAGTGTTGCTGTAGTGAGAAACTCACCAGGATTGAACTTTCTGCATTGACTTCAGGCTGTTTTTAAATGTAAAGCATCATGCAAGTTCAAATGTACTTATTGTAGAAATAGCTTAAATCAACAGTCCATTATTATGACATTTAACCGTATTGATTGAAACTATTTCCCTCGTTTACTTCGAAAAAAAGGCTTAATGTTCATCTGCTCGCGCTAATAAAGGTGCCATTTGTTGTGAATATGTCCATATGCTTTAATAAATTAAAAAAAAATCCACGACTGAACACGTCAAAATGAATGTGCTTTTACTAGCTGCTTCATTCTGGAATATAAATATCCGTGGTGCAATCAGATCATTCATGAATGCACACTTCGTCCATCATAGCAAACTGACAGTTCAGAAATTGGACTTTATTTTGAAACGTAATTTCGGCTTAAAAGAAATTTTAAAAACTGCATGTTTCCTTTTCGAGATAAACCCACGCGGTTGCGACAGGGTCACTTTCCTCCTAGCCGACCCCTTTTTGTGAATCTGCTCAGTTCGGTGTCCAGAAAGTAACGTATGTATTTTGTTGTTACTGGGTTGAGGCAGTTCACATAACGACACATTTCCCCTTGAGTTTCTCTGTCCTCTTTTGCTGCTTGGATTTCTTGCCGTCGATCTGTAGGCTCACTGCCCTGCGCTTCTCCAGATTCAGCAGTTCCTGAAAGAGTTCCTTGACATTGTGATTAGTCTTGGCCGAGGTTTCCATGAAGCCGCACTTCCAACGCTTGGCTTGGGATTCGCCATCGCTGGCCTGCACCTCCCTCAAGCTGTCATCGCACTTGTTGCCCACCAGCATGATAGGGATGCTCTCCACGTCCCCCTTGATCTGACACACTTGCTCGTAGATGGGCTTCAGCTCTTCCAGAGACTGTTTGCTAGTGATGGAGTACACGAGGATGAAGGCGTGTCCTTTGGAGATCGAAAGCCGCTGCATGGCCGGGAACTGGTGACTTCCCGTGGTGTCCGTGATCTGTAAAGTGCAGATGCTCTTGTCGCAGCTGATGACCTGGCGATAAGTGTCTTCAATGGTGGGGATGTAGCTCTCACGGAAGGTCCCTTTGACAAACCTCAGGACCAGCGAGCTCTTTCCCACGCCCCCCGCTCCAAATACTACAACCCTGTAATCGTTGCTCTGTTCTGGCATCTTGCAGGCTGCCTTAGACTATCACCTACAGTCAAAGGGAAAGAACAGATTACACAAACTCAGGTCACGTAAACGTGTGTACGTACATATATATAATTAATATTAATAATTCCCGTTTTATCCACGTTAAGATCCATTGTAGATTCAAAGCTAGTCGGACGGGCTGATGGGAGTGCAGTCACATTCTCCAATTCTAGGAGAGCGTGTCTGAGCTAGCTGTACTGGCTCAGCGCTGCACTGCTCGGCTGCTCAGAGCAGATGGCCGTTGAGGAAGTGCATATTCTCAGTCGGCCGCCTTCGCATCTAAGGCACTGGTCGCCAGGGACCAGAAATCGGCGCAGAACACGCGCCACACTGTTGCCCCTTTCAAAAAGGCCACCTCCAAACACACACGGCCCCAACCCTATGATACAGCTTCTGCTTATGGCATGCTAAAATTTTAAAACATAAATGAAACAGTTACGTTACGAGACAACGAAAGCTACAACATTCCAATTGCTTGCGTCGAGCCGCGCTGAGCTCAAACTTGAGGACTCGTCGTCGCTAAAAGGTTGCACAGGATTAATTGTGAGAGAGCCAGAAGGGCTGGGGGAGTTTCTGTCCGATATTTAAGGCAGCAGGAAGCTTTCTATGCAGGGATGTTATTACGTACCTGGTTTGTTTAGAACGTTCTGTGTGATCGGGCAGACGGGGATATGACAATCGTCATCAGCAATTTTGACTGCTACGTCTTGGTGCTGGTTGTCAGAATACTGCATCGAGGGTCATGGATCTGTTAAGTTCGAACCAATGCTGCTAATAAATCTTCCATGGGTAGGAGAGAGCGAGGGACCGCAGCACGTATCTGACGCGCACCGTCAGCACTAAAAAATATACTATTTCTAAATCAACATTTAATCGTGCACGATAACAGGCAGTTTGGTCAGCACAAATCTTTGCATTTGTAAAATCTAGTAAATATTTTAAAGGCGCTGTCATAAAAATTAAACAAGTGAGTGGATTGGGAATTGCAAATAGCAGGCATTTGTTTTTTTAATTTGAAAAACAAATTCTAGGTATAGTCAGTCAACATCTGGATAAGGAGTGATCGGTTTAGGTTTCCGATTGAAAAGTGCGCTCCCCAATCGTTAATCTGTCCAATCCCCCCTTTGAGATTGTGTCAGACCTGCTGCGTATTTTCAAGACTGCGTTTTCACATCGAGTTTTTAAATCACTTTTTTTTTCGCAGACCTAATGCCTATAGCATTTTTTATTCTAAATTCCCAGTTGCTTTTCTCGTCTGTAAGCACTGACAAGTTTTCATATTCACCGTACAACCTGCAATTCATCCATTTTCAAGGGCCAGCATCACCACCAATTACAGCGCGTCAGTCCAGCTCCCTAAAGTGCAGCCTAAGTAGAATAGCCACGGGGCTTCCAAACTGCGCAGCCTGACTGAAAAATAACACTCCTACATCAAGCAGTAAACGATAGCTGGCTTTACAGTTACATTGAATCTTGCACATCAATATCTGACAATAAATCTGTCTAATTAAGGAGCCCTACTCATTTTGGTCGTCCTTTCTACTTTTTGGGGGGGGAATCCATTCATGAGTCGTTCGAACCTGAACAAACATTCAAATACATTTAAGAAAAGGTCTCGTGGAACCATTTTAATGACGTTTTAAATTACGCCGAAGTTGATGTTTTTCCATTGTAAATGCAATGTTTTTCCATTTGTTCAACGCATGGTAATACAAATGGCCATTTATTGCCTTGCGTGGATGATAAATTGCTTTGACAAACCAACAACTTAGATATTTATCTAAAAAAAAACTATGCAATATAAACAGTTAAGTACAGAGCCTGCGAATCATCAGCCACATTTCAGATGAACAATGGAACCATGTTCAATTGGTTTCTGATTACCAAAGGTCAATTATTACTCACTAACCTGCCATGTTTAATCTGGGATATGATTACTTTGCAACTACGAAACTGAAGGACAAATTTCTGACGCATTCAAAACGCACAAACAGGGATTCGATGCTTTTGTTTTGTTGTTTAGAAAGTTAGACTTTTGTGTTCGTTATATTTGATCAGTAAGTTTCAGAAGACTCCAATGAGACAATTCAAAAGTATGTCATGAGAGACACATTTAGGAATTCAAATACTTTTTTATATCGTGGCGAAGACGTATCTAATTTGAACACATCTAATGCGCATCTCAGTAATCTGTTTTGACATAACTGGCTAAACTACCCTACCATACCTGGGTAGAGGTAGAGAGAAATTTAAGCCCCTCAATATCCAATACTTCCAAATATCAACACATAGGGATACAGATGTGGCGCTTGGGGTAGACAAAGCTTATAAAACAAAACGGGGCCAGCTACTGATGACCTCTAACATGCACAATTTTCTATCATTAATTCGGAATGGCAATGCCACCAAGGTTTGGAAGTCAACAAAGGGTTGATATTCCCAACAATTCGGCAGCCAATCCTCCCAAGTCACTTCAAAATCATAAATGCGGTCTAAAAAGGCAGTATTAGGAGAAATGCTGACAAATTCAAACCTTAGATGTTTAAGTTTTGTTTTGTCTTATTTCAAGAGAAGTAGGCTATTCAGTGTTATGTATTTCATAAAATCGTAGAATCCCTACAGTATGGAAGTAGGGCATTCGGCTCATCGAGTCCGTACCGAACCTCCGAAGAGCATCCCACCCAGATCCACCCCCACCCTATCCCTGTGTCCTTGCATTTCCCACGGCTTATCCAGCCTGCACAACCCTGGACACTATGGGCAATTTAGCATGGCCAATCCGCCAAATCTACACATCTTTGGACTTTATCTGAAGAAATTTATCGAAAGAAAGTTCAGCAACCAGAGAAAAAGTTGCATTCGTTTTGGATTCCAGTTAAGTAACCTTATGTATAACAGAGGCACAAATATCCACCGTTAGGACCTGAACCACAGCCAAATTTCTTTTTGTTTTAAATGGGGCAATACAGTGAATCCGATTAAAAACCTAGGTGCAGCCAAGAGGTGCATACATAATACGCATTGTGGTCTGAGTCACCGTTCGTTTCCTCTATTGGGAAATGAAAGGTCCTCAGAAATATAGACTGGGTTGTGAGAAGTTAATTCTGCCATTTTAACGCAATTGGAAGTGATATACATACTCTTGAGCGTAATATTCTTTGTTGGGAAATGGGGCAAAGTTGAAACTGAAGTTCTGAGTCGCGAGTAAATGATTTTGAAGGTTAAAAATTCTGTCAATAAATCACTGCGACTAAAGGCACCCCTCGGCTTTGATTGACTTCCAAAAGTAAGATGTAGCAAGTAAACGATAAATCGCTGATACATTCCAGAAACATAACTCTGACAGGGATGCTAGTGGCTGTTTAATAATCAGTTACATTATTATTTTGATTTTCATCGTAACGGGGTGGGTCAGAAGTAGTTGCAGGTAGCGTCATCCCTCAAACCTCTAGCCCATTTAAGCCTCAATTAGTCCTTAGCCATATGATTATATCCCCCATTCTTTCCTCTTCCGTTCAGCAAAGCCTAGCAGGAGCAGCACAGTTAAAATTCCAGAAATGCCCAAGAGGGCAATACATCTTGCACAATATTGAGTCTGAATAACATAGTGGCTAGGCTACATTCTCCAAGAATGGTCATAACCCGGTACGCTATCGTGGTCGCAACTCCATCGCTGAACCACACTAGGAGTTTCCAATTCAGCAATTTTATAATTGATTGTGACTGATCTTTACATGCATTTCTTTGCAAAATGAGCTGAAGAATTCTTGATCGGCACACGTGAACACTGTGGAAGAGGATTCCGTGCCTCATTGTTAAATCAATCTAGAGTTAAAATGCAGTTTTAAGGGGCGATGTTACTGTCAGATTGGACGACGATCCATCATGCAACATTAAGCTTTTGGCACAAGGGTCCCGTCACTTGATACAGTTCCCCAATAATTAAACACCTTGCATTCGACATATTTAATAAAAGGTAAAATTAAAACGTCACACACGGAACCACAATACAAGACAATTCGATTCATTTGATCATATATTTTATCTACAATTTGTAATAAAATTGTTGAAATTTGGTCTAATTTAAAATGCAAGCCTGATCGTTCTGCAAAACCGAAGCAAGGGCACACCCATTCCCGAGATCCAGGAAATGCTGGAAGTCCATCGGATACCGGTTCCTTCACCTTCAGGCTGGTACAATTAAAGGCGTCACCAGCGGCTGTGCTCTAAACCGGTAGATACAAACATCCTTTCCCAGAAAGTACGCCGTGTCCGATTTATTTGAAATATACATCCAATAACTGCCAATTTGCTAATTACTAATAGCAAGGTCGTAATTACGGTGTTATATGTCTTTGAATCATTTTCTATGCTCATAAACCCGCTAATTATTTCCATGCACAAAAACTGTCGAACACTTTACCTTCGGAATAATCCGCTGATTAAACTGGGAAGGATGATCGGAAGGTCCACATGCCGCCGCGACAAGTCCAATATTTCACCTGCAGTGGTGTCAGCAATGAGGATGGAAACCAGTCTGGTGCACTGTGTGATGAACCGCTTTCCGCCTGTGTTCTGCAGGCGCCGGGTGGGGGAGGGAAAGGAGAGGCGGGACGAAGCAGTGCTCTGCTCTCGGCCCAGGATATCGGATTAGATCACCTCCTGTTTTTGCTGTCGACAGATGGCACGTGATTCATTTCACAATAAGAGTCGTTTGTAGTCTAATGCCATCGCCATTCTCTGCAGAATAATACAATCTGCTAAGTGAATAATGGGAGATCTTTAGAGATTTTCTGGGAAAACGTATTTGGAACTTCAGGCTTCTTGAAGTATTAAAATCAATCCTAATAACAGTTTGACGACTGAAAACAATTTTTCTCATTGTCTACCCTTACAGAAAGAGTTGAGTCACGCTCGCGCACTGGTGCACGGGCCCCGACTATACTCTTACCAAATTACCACTTTATCACGTAAACCTTTCTAACTATTGCTGACCGGGGACATCCAAGCTGAGCTGATCCTGTCCTCACTCACCGGAATGTTTTTTTTATGGCGATGCTCATTGAATTAGTGCTGAGGAGATTACCCACTTGCAGCTTTTCTTAGCTAGGCAAGAAGAGCCCTTCTCTAATAAAGTTACAATGCCGCATTTTCCAACTTCCTCGACAAATCCCCACCAAATAATCTATAATTCTGATTAGTTTCACAACAGTACTCGGTATTGAAAGTTTAATGACGATTGCCATATGCATCCCGGCCATAGTGGTGCCATCGCAAGATCTCCTAAATCAAGTGACAAGAAAGGCAGTGCAACGAGCGCGTCCTCTCCCAAGCTACCATTAGTAGTATTGTGGTATTAACCACTAGATACCAAATTCACTGGGTGGGACACACTCTTACGACATTCATATGACAGACTCCAAAAACAATTGTTGGCTTGGAACTCTATTGCAACAGGAGATTTATATACATTTTTAATTCATTCATGGGATGAGGGTGTCGCTGGCTAGGCTTCATTTATTGCCCAGGGGGCAGTGTGGATCTGAAGCTACATGTAGGCCAGACCAGGTAAGGATGGCAGTTTCCTTTTCTAAAGGACCCTAGTGAACCAGATGGGTTTTTCCTGACAATCAGCAATGGATTCATGGTCATCATTAGACCCTTATTCCAGATACTTATTGAATTCAAATTCCACCATCTGCCATGGTGAGATTTGAATATGGGTCCCTAGAACATTATCTGGGTCTCTGGATTAACAGCCCAGTGATAATACCACTAGGCTATCACCTCCCCGATATAGAATTATATAATATATTATTATATATTGCTATAATTATAGTTATATTTATATAATTCATAATTATGTTATAAATAAAAGTAAACAATGTAAATGATTTATGGGTGTCCTTAAAACAACTCTGGAAAAATCAAATATCCCCCCACTGGCTCATGACTAGTGACTGTGCAATATAGAAGGTATCAAATGCATTGATAGACTTCACAGGGAATGTGCAGAGGCAAAGTTGAGACATCAAAGGGAATTCACAAACATGCAAACAACTCATCTATCTAACCCATAAACATTGCTTGCCCCATATGTGACAGAGTATGTAGGTCACACATTACATCTATCAGCACTTTCAGAACCTATGAATTGGAGTGGAGGGACATCATGTACAATTTTGATCAACTCGTAATTAGGAGAGAAGAAAATTATATCAAGATATATTACATACAAACTATGTCTTTGGGGTGGAGAGGGAGCATATGCAAGAGGATGCTCATTGCACCACTTTTCCATAATGGAAGCAAGTCCATCATCAACTAAATGCAATCATTAATTTGATGATGATTCAACTTGTCAATATTATTAAGCAGTTGAATCATCAATTCAATTGAGCACTGAATTATTTTCCAGAGATGTTAATGCAAATAAAATCACATAAGAAAAGATATACCCACCATTATAATTATAATTAACATAGTTACAAACCCCAGTTAAATGTAACATGAATAGAGTTTCCTGTTGTATAACTATCTACTGAAACACTGTTGATGCATTGAGTAGCAGCTCCCTGGGCACCTTTGGAAAATAAAATATGCAATACTATACGTAAAGAATTTTTAAAAATAAAATAAAATTGCCTTCAAATGTAAGGAAAAAGGAGTTTGGAGCTTTATTTGACTATAGGGGAGCATAGGAATGGTAACTTTATTCCAAAATATTATCTATATTGCTGTGTTACAAATAACTAAAGTTTTAAATATTATGAAAGGTGAAATTAGATAACTGGTTGAATAAAAGACAGTGTTGGCAATGAATATTCTTAGTGCAATTTATTATGCCTAATATTCTTTCAAGTCAAATGTAGTGTTGTTTTATCAGGATTGCATCTAAGCTTGAGACACTGTGAAGAGTTTTTTTATTTGTAATTCATAATTATAAATAAAAGTAAGCAATTTATTACGGTAAAGTGTAGAATATCACCAATTTCAAACAATGAAGCACTTTAAATTAGAGTCCAATATGTGATTACAGCATCCTTACTGCAAAATCAGTAGAATTATAAATTGTGTTAGAAATCTATGTCCCAAAATATTTTTCAAATTTTTTGAACAAAGAAAGAATTGTCAAAAGTTTCTATGCCTCTGAAAGGCAATTAGCCATTCATCGGATATGTTTCAGATTTGGGAACGACAAATTATCTTCACATTTTTCGACAGAAAAAACTGTAAATTATTCATTCAAACAAGTATCATGAATGAACGTTAAAATTGTTTCAGTAAGGATATTACCAAAGAACATAAGAACTAGGAGCAGGAGTAGGCCATCCGGCCCCTCGAGCCTGCCCCACCATTCAATAAGATCATGGCTGATCTTTTTGAGAGTCAGTTCCACTTACCCACCCGCACACCATAACCCTTAATTTCTTTACTGTTCAAAAATTTATCTAGCCTTGCCTTATCTTGCCTTAAACACATTCAGCGAGGTAGCTTCAACCACTTCACTGGGCAGGATATTCCGCAGATTCACAACCCTTTGGGTGAAGAAGTTCCTCCTGACCTCAGTCCTACATCTGCTTCCCTTTATTTTGAAGCTATGCCCCCTAGTCCAAGTTTCACCTGCTAGTGGAAACAATCTCCCTGCCTCCACTTTATCTATTCCCTTCATAATCTTATATGTTTCTATAAGATCTCCCCTCATTCTTCTGAATTCCAATGAGTATAATCCCAGCCTACTCAGTCTCTCCTCATAATCCAACCCTCTCAACTCTGGAATCAACCGAGTAAATCTCTTCTGCACCTCGTCCAGTGCTAGTATATCCCTTCTCAAGTAAGGAGACCAAAACTGCACACAGTACTCCAGTTGTGGCCTCACCAGGACCCTATACAGCTGCAGCATAGCCTCCCTGTTTTTAAACTCCATCCCTCTAGCAATGACAGACAAAATTCCATTTGCCTTTTTAATTATCTGCTGCACCTGCATCCTGCTTTTAGCGATTCATGCAGAAGGACACCCAAGTCCCTCTGCACAGCAGCGTGCTGCAATATTTTACCATTTAAAACATAGTCCATTTTGCTGTTATTCCTACCAAAATGGATGACCTCACACTTATCAACATTGTACTCCATCTGCCAGACCTTTGCCCACTCACTTAGACTATCTATATCCCTCTGCAGACTTTCAGTGTCTTCTGCACACTTTGTTCTACCACGCATTTTAGTGTCATCTGCAAATTTTGACATACCACACTTAGTCCCCAACTCCAAATCATCTATGTACATTGTAAACAATTGCAGTCCTGACACTGATCCCTGAGGCACACCACTAGCCACTGACCGCCAACCAGAAAAACACCCATTTACACATACTCTTTGCTTTCTACTAGTCAACCAATCCACTATCCATGCCAATACATTACCTTTAATATAGTGCAACTTTATCTTATGTAGCAGCCTTTGGTGTGGCACCTTGTCAAATGCCTTCTGGAAATCCAGATACACCACATCCACAGGTTCCCCATTATCCACCATGCAAGTAATGTCCTCAAAGAATTCCACCAAATTAGTTAAACATGACCTACCCTTCATGAACCCATGTTGGGTGTTCCCAATGGGACAATTTATATCCAGATGTCTTGCTATTTCTTCCTTAATGATAGATTCAAGCATTTTCCCCACTACCAAAGTTAAGAAAACTGTCCTATAGTTACCTGCTTTTTGTCTACTTCCTTCATTAAACAGTGGTGTCACATTGGCTGTTTTGCAATCTGCGGGAACCACCCCAGAGTCCAGTGAATTTTGGTACATAATTACCATTTGCCATTTTCCCAATCACCTCTTTTAGTACCCCAGGATGCATTTCATCAGGGCCAGGAGACTTGTCTACCTTTAACCCCATTAGCTCGGCCAGCACTGCCTCCTTAGTGATAATGATAGTTTCTAGGTCCTCACCTGCTATAACCTTCTTGCCATCTGTTTTCGGCATGTTATTTGTGTCTTCTACTGTGAAGACCAACACAAAATAACTGTTTAATGCCTCGGCTATTTCCTCATTCCCAGTTATTAAATTGGCCTTCTCATCCTCTAAAGGACCAATGTTTATCTTCACCACACTTTTATGATTTGCATGTTTATAGAAACTTTTGCTGCCTGTTTTTGTATTTTCAGCTAGTTTACTCTCATAATCTATCTTACGTTTCTTTATAACTTTATTTTGTGGCTTTCTGTTGTCCTTTAAAGATTTCCCAGTCTACTAGTTTCCCACTAATGTTTGCTTTTTTGTATTTTTTTTTAACTGATACTTTCCTTTATTTCCTTCAACATCCATGGCTGACTATTTCTTTTCCTACAGTTCTTCCTTATCTCTGGAATGTACTTCTACTGAGCACTGTGAAAAATTGTTTTGAAAGTCCTCCGCTGTTCCTCAATTGACTCACCATAAAGTTTTTGCTCCCATTTTACTTTACCTAACTCCTCCCTCAACCCATCGTAGTCTCCTTTGTTTAAGCACAGGACATTGGTACTGGATTTAACCTTCTCACGCTCCATCTGTATTTTAAATTCGACCATACAGTGATCGCTCCTTCCGAGAGGATCCCTAACTGTGAGATCATTTATTGTCCCTGTCACATTACACAGGACTAGATCTAAGATAGCTTGCTCCCTAGTAGGTTCCATTACAAATTGTTCAAGGTAATTATCGCAGATGCATTCTATGAACCCCTCCTCAAGGCTGCCATGACCGACCTGGTTTGACCAATCAATATGTAAATTAAAATCCCCCATGATAATTGCTGTACCACTTTTACATGCATTAGCTATTTCTATGTTTATTGCCCACCCCACCACGATGTCATTATTTGATGGCCTATAGACCACACCCATCAGTGACATCTTCTCCCTGCTATTCCTAATTTCCACACAAATGGATTCAACCTTTTCTTCAGTAGAACCTATATCATCTCTCACTACTGCCCTGATATCATCCTTAAAAATCAGAGCGACACCACCTCCCTTACCTTCCTGTCTGTCCTTCCGAACAGTTTGATACCCCGGATATTTAACTCCCAGCCATGACCATCCTGCAACCATGTCTCTGTAATGGCCACTAAATCATACCCATTTGCCATGATTTGCGCTGTCAACTCATCCACCTTGTTCCGTATGCTCTGAGCATTTAGATAAAAGGCCCTTATGCCAGTTCTTGCACTTCTTTTTGGGTCCTATCACCTCCATTACTTACAGCTCTTGAGTTCTCCTTCCCTTTAAATTTTTTCCTAATTTTCAATGGAGTTGAAGCTTCCTCGTCACATGCTAACCTGCTGCTTTGCCTTCCATTAATTGTTATACTCCCTGTACACTCCCTTCACCCCTACTTACTAGTTTAAAGTCCTATTGACCACCCTATTTACCCTTTACGCCAGAACACTGGACCCGGCCCTGTTCAGGTGGTGTCCATCCCAGCGGTATAGATCCCTCCTGTCCCAGAACTGATGCCAGTGCCCCATGAAAAGGAAACCCTCTTTCCCACACCACTCTTTTAGCCAGTGTTTACTTCCCTGATCCTCGCCTCCCTACGCCAATTTGCACATGGCTCAGGCAGCAATCCAGAAATTATGACACTTGAAGACCTGTTTTTTAATTTTGTTCCTAGCTTTTCAGGTCTTGTTTCCTAGTCCTGCCTATGTTGTTGGTACCTACATGGATCACAACAACTGGATCCTCCCCCTCACTCTCTGGTATCCTCTCAAGCCGGTCAGAGATGTCTCGCACCCTGGCACCAGGCAGGCAACGCACCATGCGGTCTCTCTGTCCTGCTTGCAAAGGACACTGTCTATCCCCCTGATTATGGAATCCCCTACAACTACAATCTGTCTTTTGGCTCCTCCCTCTTGAATGGCCTCCTGAACCATGGTGCCATAGTCAGTTGATTCATCCTTCCTGCAGCCCTGTTCCTCATCTACGCAGGGAGCAAGTCCCTCATACTTCTGGGACAATGTCAAGGGCTGCGGCTCCTGTGTTCCTGTCCGCAGGGTCCCTCTACTTGCCTCACTTGCAGTCACACACTGCTGTCCCTGCCTGCCGATCAAATTAACATTAGTTAATCTACTAGGTGTGACTGCCTCCTGGAACACAGCATCCAGGTATCACTCCCCCTCCCCGATGTGCCGCAGTGTTTGGAGTTTGGATTCCAGCTCATCAATTTTGAGCCAAAGCTCCTCAAGCAGCCAACACTTGCTGCAGATGTGGTCACTGCTGTTCTCAATGGGATCAGCTCGCTCCCACATCATACAGCTACAGCACATCACCTAACCTGCCATCTCTACTTAGTTAATTATTTAAAATTAATTAGTTTTTTGTTTAGTTTGCAGTGTTCTCTCTTTATGTGTTCTCCGCACCAGTAAGTTTACTCCGTTATATACTCAAACAGACTCCGGCTTTGCCTTCCGAACTGCTCCCAGAGGATTAGGCATCTAGGTGACCTCCCCGAAAGATAACAAAGAGATGAGAAAAAAAATGCACTTAGCTTACCTGCTCACCACACTTAGTCTTTATTATTAAGTTAGAGGAGGTGGAAGGGTGGGAGACACTACATGTGTAGTGCCTCGGGTATTAGTTACTTCCCAAATTTATTGGGTGAAAGATAACCCTTTACCCAGCCGACCACTCGCGCCTGCTCTGGGACTCCTCCTCCGCTGAACAACTGAAGGCCGCAGTCATGCAAGGTAAGACTTTTATAACTAAAGCTTACCTTCCCAGGCTGTCCTCGTGCTGTCTCCTGTTGAAATACTGAAAACTCTCACAACTTCAGAGCAGTAATCTGTTGTAGGATTAATTTTACATTGATCAGTTAGATAGCAATAATGTGACACTATTGTTCATTATCACCTATCATTTTATTTAAATATCTGAGACTAGGGGCTTAAAACTCATACAGAGACAACGTGATAAGCTTTTATTCATTCATAGCCTGTGTACTTCATTGGTTGGGCCAGCATTTTGTTCTCACTCTAGTTGACCTTGAGAAGGTGATAATGACTGCCTTCTTGAACTGCTGCAGCCCTCTTGATGTAAAGCCATGAGGCATGAATCTCCAGGATTTTGTCTCTGAGACACTGAAATATTTCAAGTCAGAAAGAAAGAGTAGCCTGGGGGAGAACTTGCAGGATGTGGTGTTCTGATGTAAATGTTGCCCTTGTACTTCCAGTTGGAATTATTTGTGGGTTTGGGAGATGCTGTTTAAGGAGCATTGTTGAATTTGTTCAGTGCATCTTATGTCATACACACACTGCTACTGAGTGTCAGTGGTGGATGGAGTGGATGTTTGTGGATGCTGCCTTGTACAAGACGGTGTCAAACTTCTTGAGTGTTGTTCGAACTGCACTCTTCCAGGCAGGTGGAGAGTATTCCAACACTTGACTTGTGCATTGTAGATGGTGGACAGCCCTTGGGGAGTCAGCAGACAAGTTACTCACTGCAGTATTCCTAGCCTCTGACTTGCTTTTGTAGCACTATTTATATGGCTAGTCCTAAATAACCTGAGCAACTGCATGCATCTTGATAATTACTGCCACTTTTTTATCATTAATGTATTGAGATATCAAAATAACAAGATAACAATGGCTGTCCCATGAACTAATAATAAAACTAATGAACCTTCAGCCTATTTTCATAAAAAGAAGATAAGCATTTTCCACATACTCAATGTAGTGGTTCTTTTTTTTATCTCCATGAAAGGTGAAATAGTAATTTCACTCAAACTCTCAAACGGAAACCTCATTTTTAATTTGTAGCATGAACTTTATATGTTTGCCAGTCATTTATTGGACCATGCTGATAGATTGGTTATGAAGATTTACTGAACAGGTTGAGCATTCATCGTAGCATTCACGAGTGAACTGTTGTTTCTCTATCATAGCACACATTCATAGTCTGCAACTCTGTTTATTCATCATTCCACCTTGTTAATGACCCCCCAAATTACCCCTGAGCCTACTGCATCACAAATTGCCATGTCCTGTTGGCCACACCCCTCCTTCATTGTAGCAGCCAGGGTGATTGTAACCTGTGAAAAACACTTCTCCAGCTGCTTCCCATCTGTTACTAAGCTATATGAGATCTTACCACTCTATTTGACTGCACCCTTTCATAATAACTATTCCTCAGGAACTACACCCAACAAGCCCCAACTCCAGGTTTGAGCTTCCCATTTTTGCTAATATTCCACAGACAGCCTCTTGACCATTAATACACAATCCTCCAGGACCAACCGTGGCTCACACCCCTGGACTAACCTGACAGGAGGGCCCTGACAGGGAATGGGCCAACCCTTGGAGTGGGTGTCTGCACAGCATCTTGTAATCCTAAGACTGTTTGCACTTGACCTGCAGAACTGACTATGGGCCAATCCCAAACTGCAAGGACACTGATCTCCATTCTCGGCCAGGACTGAGAGTTTGACTGACATTGCCAAGCCCCTGGGCTGTGATCAGCTGAGCTTCTTGGCTGACTCATGGCACCCCTGTTGACCGTTGTTCCCCCAACCCAAAGTTGACTGCTCTTTTGAATCACAGACATGGTCTACTTGATAAAGCCAGTGTAGTGTGTTTGCTGTCTAAGTTGCTTGTCCATGATAGAGGTGTGTCATTGACAAGCCAGATGCCATATAACAAAATGTCCACAACTTCACTGTTCAGTGCTCCAAATCATTACTTGCTCTCAGCTAAAACAAAAATGTACGCCAGAGAAGCTGGCAGCTATTAAGTCAGCACAAAATGAGTGAGCGCAAAGAAAAAAAGCCACAAGATGAATTGTATGTGTCCCACATGCGAAGACATTTGGCATTAGCATGCAAGTCATAAATGTCCCAGAGATCCAAATTGTTCCCTGAAGGACTGAATTGTGTGAGTTTGTCTGAAAGCAATTATGATGATGTGGTGATGCTGTTTGCTTGGCAATACCCACTTACATGCTTGAAGAGTGATAGAGGTTGGCGTCCATGAAGCATGCAGGAAATTATAGAAAAGGTGGACTTGTGTGAAGACCCAGAGAAGTGGCAGTGATCTGGTGCCACCAGGTAACCAATCTGCATTTAATGTTGGGAATTGGTGCTATCTAGTTCCTTGAGAAAGGAGGGAAGAACTGGGAGATGCATAGAAATGCAGGTGAGTTTAGCTCATAATAAGATGCAAGTACAAGGAAATAAGGTAGTTTTCACTCATTAGTGAGAATAAGAACTTGCCATTCAAACTTTAGGATAAAAATCTAAATTTCTTTCCACGGCATTTTTCCATTCTTCCCATCATTTCCAAATTTTCTCATCATCGCTCTTGCCACCCAAAGCAGTGGAAAATTCCATCCAAGCTTCAAAAGGAGAAAGAGTACACAGATTTTTTTAAAGTCTTTTAAGCATTTGACATGTTGGATTTTAAAACTGAGGCCAAAAGTTTAATTGGTGGTTTGCATTCTGCAGCAGTTTTAACATTTGTGGATCTTGAGTTCTCATTGAAATGTTGTTGTCCTGAGCTGCTTTCTCCCTAAGCTGCAGGAGGTTAATTAATGATAGTCCACTACTACTATGATTGTAACAGAGCCAAAATGAAAAATGGCCATTATCGCTCATAAATGCATTGTCTACTGCTGCCCAATTAAAACAGTAGCTTAAAGAAGTCTTTATGAAATTGGAGGTAACAAGGTGTAGAGCTGGATGAACACAGCAAGCCAGGCAGCAACAGAGGAGCAGGAAAGCTACGTTTCGGGTCTGGACCCTTCTTCAGAAATGGGGGAGGGGAAGGGGGTTCTGAAATAAATAGACAGAGAGGGAGGCGATGAAAGAAGATGGGTAGAGGAACAGATAGGTGGAGAGAAGACGGACGGATCAAGGAGGTGGGGATGAATCCAGTACAGGTGAGTGTAGGTAGGAAGTTGGGATGGGGTTTGGTCAGGAGGGAGGGGCAGATAGGTGGGAGGGAAGACGGACAGGTCATGGAGGCAGGGATGTGGCTAGTAGGTAGGCAGTGGGGGTCAGGGTTTGTCAGTGAGGTGGGAGGAGTGGATAGGTGGGAGAAAAGACGGATAGGTCAAGGAGGCAGAACGAGATGGGCTGGTCATGGGATGAAGTCGGGGGTGGGGAGATTTTGAAGCTTGTAAAGTCCATATTGAGACTATTGGGCTGCAGGGTTCCCAGGTGGAATATGAGGTGCTGTTCCTACAGCCTTCGGGTGGCATCGTTGTGGCAATGGATACCACCCAAAGGCTGGAGGAACAGCCCCTCATATTTCGCTTGGGAACCCTGCAGCCCAATGGTCTCAATGTGGACTTTACAAGCTTCAAAATCTCCCCACCCCGACCTCATCCCAAAACCAGCCCGTTTTGTCTCCACCTCCTTGACCGGTCCGTCTTCTTTCCCACCTACCCGCCCCTCCCTCCTCACTGACCAACCCCCATCCCAACTCCCTACCTACACTCACCTTTACTGGCTTCATCCCCATCTCCTTGACCTGTCCGACTTCTCTCCACTTATCTGCTCCTCTAACCACCTTCTATCATTGTCTCGCCCTCTCTCTATTTATTTCAGAGTCCCCTTTCCCTCCCCCATTTCTGAAGAAGGGTCCAGACCCGAAACGTCAGCTTTCCTGCTCCTCTGATGCTGCCTGCTGTGTTCATCCAGCTCTACACCTTGTTATCTCAGACTCCAGCATCAGCAGTTCCTACTATCTCTTTACAAAATTGGATATGCTCAAGGTCTGGATTTGGTGAGACTGAAGCCTTGTGCGGTTGTATCCAATACTTTTCTTTCCCCCATTTAGTTGTATCAAAGAACAAAGAAGAATAAAGAACAGTACAGCACAGGAACAGGCTCTTCGGCCCACTAAAACTGCGCCGACACATGATGCTTTTCTAAACTAAAAATCTTTTACCTCTAGCTGTCCACATCTCTCTATTCACTGCCTATTCATATATCTGTCAAGATGCTACTTAAATGTTGCTATTGTATTTGCCTTCACCACCTCTTCTGGCAGCACATCCTAGGCACTTACAACTGTTTGTGTAAAATACTTGTCTCTCACAGCTCTTTTTAAATTACCCCTTTTACCTTAAACCTATGTGCCCTAGTAATTGACACTTCTACCTTGGGAAAAAGACTCTGACTATCCATTATATTCATGCTTATCACAATTTTGTAACCTATCAGGTCAGCCTGCATCCTTTTACATTCAGCGTGTAAACATGTGGAGTAAGAGTGTAAAGCAGATTTGTTTCAAGCTAGCTCTTGACTGGTTCCCTTTCCCTTTCAAATATCGTATTATCTTGTCCTATGATGCAAAACCACCTGCAAGCATCCTATTTGTTTTTTCTTATTGGATCAATCATTTGGATTCCTGAAAATCTTCTGTAAGGTCTTTACTAGTGCAAATTCTATGCCCCCATGGTCCAAAGTATTATATCTATCTGTGCGTACTCTTTATTGCTGTCTCTTGATTTAACCATCTTGAGACTTTCATTGCACCACCTGTCATCCTACTTTATTGCCTTGACTAACTTAATATTGTGTTCCATTCTTGTCATTACTTTGTTCTAAGAAGATAGCCTTACTTTAATGATTGGAGCATAGATATGGATTAAACCATAGACCAGGTTGTTTGGATGACAGTGTATCCTGCCCTGCTACCCAAACAATCAGTGGCAAACACAAAATACTGATGACAGCAACTCTACAACCACTTAATGCTGCAGGTGTGCTTATTGGCTACAGCCAGGACTGCAGCCTCTGGGTTGACTGAAAGTCCTGCCTGAAAGATCTTCCTATCTAATCGATTGACCAAAAACTCTGCAGTCCCAGCACTGCTAGAGGCAGTTTTGGCCAAGATTAGGGCTACAAGAAGTCTTCACACTTTAAGTGTCAAAGTCCAGGACAAGATAACTGCAGGGGTCTCATGGTGGGGAAGGGAATAAGGCCTGAGAGGTTTTGGGTTCTTGATGGAAAAGCTGGGGTTGGGAATAGGGACTTTGGAACAAGTAGCATCCTTGAGCAGCAAACTTTGGACAGGAGGTCAACATAGAAAGGATGCCAGAAAGAGGGCAGCCCAATTTCCTGCCCAAGGCCCAAGCAGGATGGTCTACCAGGCTTTCCCACTGCACAGCCCCACAATTCATGTCAGCCTCAAAGTTGAGGCAAGGTGGCCCTTAAGTGGTCGATAACTTTCCACTTACAGGCCTCAAACATGCTTTGTCTGCTCCCTCGTAAAGATGAGGACAGGTCGTAGATGCAAGACTACCCAGGGAATTATATGCGCTCCTTATTTTGTAAATCCAGTGGGGGAATGGTAGAATTCTGCCAGTAGGATGCAATTTGCACATACAATGAGAGGACTGTTTGGACTTGAGCAAGAAGTTTAATTCCCTTAAAAATGACTCTGCATCAGAATCATAGAATCTCTACAGTGAGGAAAGAGACCATTCAGCTCATCAAGTTTACGCCAACCCTCCAAAAAGCATCCAACCCAATTCCTGTAACTCCATATTTACCATGGCTATCCCACCTAGCCTGGAGATACTGGGGCAATTTAGCATGACCAATCTACCTAACCTGCACATCTTTGGATTGTGGGAGGAAACCAGATCATGCAACAGAAACTCATGCAACAATGGGGAGAACATACAAACTCCACACTGACAGTCACCCAAGGCTGAAATTGAACTTGGGTTGCTGGCACTAAAAGACAGCAGTGCTAATCACGGAGCCACCATGCCACCCCAAATTCTGTCATTAATATTTCCTGACCTGAATGGAAGTGGTGAAAGGAGTCAGCAGCAGAAATATGAATGGACAGTTGGAAGCTACTTCAATACAACTGACAGACTAGTAAAGCTTTGAAGCTAAAAGTTGCAGCAATTGGCTGGTGAAAAATTGTTGTTTGCAACACTTCTTCTCTCAGAGTCTGCTGTCATTGTTTTATGAATTATTGCCAAAATTCCTAAAGGCCCTTTGCCAGTGCAGTACTTCACTGAACTTCAGCAGCACTTCATAGATCATAGAATTCCTACAGTGTGGAAACAGGCCCTTTGGCCCAACAAGTCCACACTGACACAAAGAGCATCCCACCCTGACCTATCTCCCTAATCTACATATCCCTGAACACTGCAGGCAATTTAGCATGGCCAATCCACCTAGCCTGCACATCTTTGGACTTTGGGAGGAAACCAGAGCATCCAGAGGAAACCCACACAGACACAGGGAGAATGTGCAACCACCACACAGACAGTCACCCAAGGGTGGAATTGAACCCAAGTCCCTGGCACTGTGAGGCAGCGGTGCTAACCACTGAGCCACTGTGCCGCCCACAAAAGTAGTATAGATTTCCTCAAAAGTTGTATACACCTTGTCATGGTAGGACCTTAATGAGCTGGACCTTGCATCCGTAATGAGAAATAAGAGGAGAAGAATCATTTAAAGTACCCGGAGAGGTACCAGCTTCCTTCTTCTCACCTTCATTCCCCTCCTTAGAGTAAAATGGATTGACACCAAGGTCCAGTTTAAAGGAAAGAAAACTCCAACGCAATATTTCTTGAAGTATGCATTATCACCAGTACTTTGAGATACTCAGGCTTTCATGGCAGATCATTGCTGACATCTGCAGCCTCCTTCCTAGTGGAGTTGGTCAACATAAGGTGTATGCCGCAGAAGTGATGACGTTTGCCACCTTCCCTCCCCTATGGCTCTCCCAGATGTTGTAAATATATGGTACAAGTAAAGAAAACGTAGAGGTCCAACTATTCATAATGGTTTGTGTGGATAGTAGAAAACAGCAACACTTATGCAGGGCGACTGTAAATCATGGCTGCAATATGGCAATACTGTGAGAGTAAATGTAAATTTTCAGTTGGGGTTGTGAGATGATTCTAGAGGATAGAATAAGTAGAGCTGCAAAGTGTCATGAAACGCTCAAATAAATGTCTTAAAAGTACAGTATTGTGACAGGTTATTTGAAGAATTACAATTTGTACTTAATTTGGATGAATTTTAGTCAATACATTTCTGGGTTTTGCTGGATAGTCTCCTATGAACATTTTTGCATTTTATTTTTTCTACCAATATTCCCCTTCATTATTTTTGGTTCATGCCATCATTGATATGACAATGGATAATGTGAAGGGGATGAGTCCCTTGGGATTTGTAATTGCACTATATGGCTCAGAGCAAGCTGGACTACGAGAGACAAATAAAGGTATGTAAGGTTTTCTTTCTTCATATGTCACTGCAACTTCATTGTACTTTTGATAGAACTTTTATTTGCTCCTCATTATATAATCCTGAATGAGCAACTTCAAATTAAGTGAAAAATCATCAGTTGTTATTTTTTGAATTATTGTTTGAAAGCCACACTTGTGTTGCGTTGGGTGTGACCAGCAAGAAAGTGAAAATGCTTGGAGTTGACCTATGTCAGGGGATAATGTAAGGCATTCGCGAGGTGGAACTTTATCATAGATAGCATGTATAGAGAGGTGGTCACACCACAGACTCAGACACCACAGGCAGGAAGGGAATGGGTGACCACCAGGCAGAACAAGAGGGCCAAGCAGGCTGGGGGATTGACAAAAATTCTTAACATCAAAAACACTAGACAAGACCCTGGACTTCTCTAACATCTAAAATACTGGACAAAAGCCTGAGCTCAGGCTGCAACAAATACACACAGAGCCAGAATGATTTCCGTCTGGGACTATTGTTCAGTCTGGAATTCCAATTCACACCTCCACTCTAAAAGAGCAATCAATCCATCCAACCTAACGCTTTGGACCCAACCAACTTTTACACCTCAGGCTACTCAACACAGACAGTAATGGGGAGCCTACATACGTACTGTGCATTCAACTTCAAGCAAAATACATTCACAGAGATACCAGACATTCAGCTATAATCAAAGTACATTCACACATAGTCTTAACTATCATGAAGCCAACTAACCTCTAAGGAAACACTAGAAACATGATGGCAACACAGATTACTGAATCATAGATTCATAGAATCCCTACAGTGTGGAAACAGGCCCTTTGGCCTAACAAGTCCACACCGACCCTCAGAGCATCCCACCCAGACCCATCCCCCTATAACCCACCTAATCTACACATCCCTGAACACAATGGGCAATTTAGCATGGCCAATCCAACTACCTGCACATCTTTGGAGATTTGAGAGAAGATAACAGAGCATACAGTCTGTATAACGGCTGGGCCCGATCTCACCAGAGACAGCATTTTTCAACAAAAAGCTTCCACAAAAACAGCTTCCCCACAGGCTTCCAGCTCCAACAAGCAGTGTCTGAAACAAGAAACACAGAGGCCAAAGAGAGAAGCTGAATCAGAAAGCCAAACCCAGGGCATCATCGCAACAAAGGACATTCAAGAGAGGGGAAGCCAACCAAGTGCTATCCAAACTAGAGCTTCCAGACACGGGCCTGTTCTGAACCAAGAGAACCAATTGCAAAAACCTTAACAGCTAGCTGTACTTCAAAATTGTGCTTTCCTCAGCAGTGACCTTAAAATCCTGAGACCCCCAAGTTTCCAACCTAGCTAACAGGGAGGGGAAGGTGGGCAGTGATGCTGCATGGGACCCCAAGAGTAGGAAGCTTCATTAAATGTTGTGATTAAAACTGTTGCTTTGGTTCTAATAGTGTTTAATCTGTGTTTAATTTAATTGTGTATTTAATTACTATCCTCTGTATAATTGATAGAGTTAATTTCACAGTTTGTTGCATTTACCTTCATTTTCTTGTATTATACTTACCTTTTTCTTTTTAAATAAATGTAGAGATTCTTTTACCCTGGAACAGCAGTCTACTGCGTTCTTCACTTCACCTCCCCTAACTAAGTCCAGGGTCAGAACCAGGGATCTTGGGGTGATTTGAATCATCTAAAATCAGCAAATTACTGAGTGCAAACCAGAACCCTACAAGGCACTGCAGGAATCCCCTATGGCTATTCCCCTGCAAAACAGATGTATCATTTTGAGCAGTGTTGAGGGCAATAGCTTCTCAATGGATAGCAGCCAAATTCATGGCACCACGGTTAGCTCTGCTGCAGAGAGAGGGAGAAATAAGCATAGACATGCTATAGTTATAGGGGATTCAATCATAAGATCACAATCAATGAATAGGCATTTCTGTGGCTGCAAAGGAGAGTCCTTCTGTATACAGAAGCGTATACGGAAAGACCACACATATGGGCCTGATACTTAATTACATGAGCAACCTCCCCAACACCCATAAATGGAGCTGCATCAGGACATTATTCAAATGAGCCACAATACACTGCAGCAACCCGAATTGCGCAAAACAGAGCAGGAGCACTTATATGGAATTTTTAAAAGGAATGGATATCCAAAAAGCACAATCCACCATTACCTCCACGACAGACCACAACGAGAAGACACAACACAGCCATACACACTAGACACCCTACTGTACATCAGAGACACATCAGGGATTACCACAAGACTACTCAGACTCCTAGGTATTAGGATAGCCCACAAATCAACAACCACCCTGCAATAGCTACTGATGAATGTCAAGGATCCCACACCCACAACCAATAAAAGTAATGTAATATATAAAATTACATGCAAGGACTGTGACAAACATTACATAGGCCAAATGGGAAGAAAATTGACAATAAGGATACACGAACACCAACTAGCCACCAAGAGACACAACCAATTCTCACTGGTCTGAATACACATGGACAAAGAAGGACCTGAGTTTGACTGGGACAACACATCCATAATAGCAAAAGCCAAACAGAGACATGCCAGGGATTTCCTGGACGCCTGGCATTCCAACCAGGACTCCAATAATGAACACCTTGAACTGGATCTGATATACAAACCAATGAAAAGCAGAACCAGAAGTGATGCCAACCACCCTGGCAAATTGAGGCATATAAATAGTAAGTGGAACAGAACACCAACATATCGCCAGAGATGCACTCACGATGTTACCTAGCAGGGTGACGAAACGTCTGCAATCAAACATTGGCTCAGCGAGCAAGTCTACAACCTCATCCACAATCCAAGCTACAAATCTGCTCAAAAACTTTAAAGAGTCCAGGATGTTGTGTTGCCTCCCTGGTGCTAAGGTCCTGGATGAATTGGAATGGTTACAGGACATTTTGGAGGCGGAGGCCAAACAGCCAGTGGTCATGGTACATGTTGGGACTAGAGACATAGGTGAAAATTATACAGTGAATGGCAGAACTGTTAGAAGAATTGATATGCAGAAGGATCTAGGTGCCGGGGTCCACAGATCATTGCAGGTAGCAGCGCAGATAGCTAAGGTATTAAAAATGGCCTATGACATGCTTGCCTTTATTAGAAGGGGCATTGAGTATGAGGATAGACAAGTTATGCTGTAGGTTTATAGAACCTTAGTTAGGCCATTCTTCAATATTGCATACAGTTCTGGTCACCACACTACCGGAAGGATGTGAATGCTTTGGAGAGGGTACAGAAAAGGTTTACCAGGATGTTGCTTGGTAGGGGGGATTTTAGCTATGAAGAAGGGTTTGATAGGCTATGTTTGTTTTCACTGGAACGCAGAAGGTTGAGAGGCAACCTGATAGAAGTTTATAAGATTGTGAATGGCATGGATACAGTGAAAGGTATGAGGATTTTTTTCCCGAGGGTGGAGGGGTCAATTACTAGGGGACGTAGTTTCAAAGTTCCAGGGTGGGGGACGGATGTTTAAAAGAGATGTACAAGGCAAGTTTTTCACACAAAGAGAGACGAGTGTCTGGAATGTGCTGTCAGTGAAGGTGGTGGAAGCAGACACAATAGCAGCTTTCAAGAAGTGCCTGGATGAATACGTGAATAGAAATGGAATAGACTGATACGGATACTGTAAGTGAAGACAGTTTTGAAATGGAAGGGCAAAATGTGTCGGCACAGGCTTGGAGGGCTGAAGAACCCGCTGCTGTGCTGTATTGTTCTTTGTTCCAAGTATGGGAGTTAGACAAGTTGGGGAAGGAGGCATTGCTGAGTGTTCAGGAACAAAAACAGAGTTGCTGGAAAAGTTCAGCAGGTCTGGCAGCATCTGTGAAGGAAAAAACAGAGTTAACGTTTTGGGTCCAGTGACCCTTCCTCAGAACTATTGCTGTGTGTTGTTCTAGTCGTTCTTGCAAGAGGCTGCTTTGTGGTTGAGGTGTTGGTAGATCTAAGCACAGGCATAGGTGAATATCAGGCTTTCTTGAGGAGGACAAGCAGCAACAAGGTAAGAGTAAGACCTGTTTTCCCTATGTGTGCTAGTCATCAAAAGGGCAGAGATGGTAGTCAATGAAGTGATATGGTCCTCCTGTCAGATGTGGGAGATGTGGGAGATCAGGGAGCAGTCGACTGTCTCTGTTGACTATGTCTGCAGGGAGAGTATCTGGCTGCAGCTCTTCTCAGACCGCATGGATTGGTTGAAGCAGCAGTTGGAAGATCTGAGGAGCATACAGGAGGCTGATAATATGACAGATAGTAGCTTCAGGGAGATGGTCACACCGCAGGTATGGTCAGGTAGATGGGTGCCTGCTAGGAGAGGTAGGCAAGTAGTGCAGGAGTCTCCTGCTGCTATCCATCTCTAAAACAAGTATACCGTTTTGGATACCACTGTGGGGTTAGCATCTCATGAGAAAAAAGCAGCAGCAGCCAGGTCTTTGGTGCCATGAGTGACTCTGCTATAAAGCAGAATATGGCAAAGTCCAAGCGAGCAATTATGATAGGGGATTCTCTAGTCACAGGCAATTCTATGGCCAAAAGCAAGACTTCAGGATGGTGTGTTGCCTCCCTGGAACCAGGGTCAAGGACATCTCCGAACAGTTGCAGCAAATTCTCTAAGTGGATCATGAGCACCCAGAGGTCATTGTACACATTGGTACCAACGACATAGGTAGAAAAGGGGATAAAGTCCAACTGAATGAATACAGTGAGTTAGGCAGGAGGATAAAAAGCAGGACCTCAACGGTTGTAAACTCTGGATTACTGCTGGTAGAGAAAAGTTTGAGGCTGGTAAAGAAGCTAAAGACTGCAAGTTAAATAGTCAAGGTGGGCAAGAGCATGGCAGAGAACAAGGGAAGACTGATGAACTTATTGCATTTATTTTAATGCAAAAGGCCTGATAGGAAGGCAGATGACCTCAGGTTTGGATTCAAACATAAGATTGGGACATCATAGCTATTACAGAAACATGCCTGAGGGAGAGACAGGTCTGGCAGTTCAATATTCCGGGATAGAAGGGAAGCAAAGATTGTTGAGGGGTTGGGGGGGTGGGGTTATGCTCACAAGCTGTTGTAAGAATAGTATAGGGTTGTAATGGTAGGGGATGTTAACTAGGGCTGCCCATAGTGTTAAGAGTTTGGATGGGGGGGAATTTGTTAAGTGTGTCCAGGTACGCTCTCTCAATCAATAAAGAGGTGGCCCCACTAGAGAAGAGGCAAAACTCAACCTCATCTTGGAAAATATACCAGAGCAAATGACTGAGGTATTAGTGGTGGAGTACTTTGGGACCAGTGACAATAATTCTACTAGTTATAATAAAGTCATGGAAAAGGATTGAACTGGTCCACAAGGTAAAGGTCTAAATTAGGGCAAGGGCAATTTTGGTGATATTGGTGATATGTCTAAAAATTGACAGGGGGAGGCTGTTCAAGGTACAAGGATGTCTGGCAAATGGGAGGCTTTCAAAAGAAAGATAATGAGGGTTCAGTATCACCATGTTCCTGTGAGTGTGAAAGGTGAAGCTGGCAGAAGTCGGGAACACTGGATGACTAGAGATATTGAGGCTCTGATCAAGAAAAAGACGAAGTCATATGTCAGGTGTAGACAGCTGGAATCAAGTGAATCCCTTGAGGAGTATTAAGAGTGCACTTAAGAGGAAAATCAGGGCAAAAAGCAGACATGAGATAGCTTTAGCAGATAGACTTAAGGAGAATCCAAAGAGATTCTACAAGTACGTTAAGGGCAAAAGAGTAACTAGGGAGAAAATAGGGCCCCTTAAAGATCAACAAGGCCAGCTGTGTATGGAACCACAGGAGATGGTGAGATCTTAAATGAATATTTTGCGTCAGCATTTACTGTGGAGAAAGACATGGAAACTAGGGTATGCAGGGAAAAAGAATCCACTTTAAAGAATTAAAGAGATGCCGGAGCTGTTAAAATGCATAAAGTTACATAATCTCCAGGACTTGACCAAGTGTATTCCAGGACATTGTAGGAGGTAAGGGAAGAAATTGTGGGACACCTAGCAGAGAAATTTTTATCATTGACAGCCACATGGGAGGTGCCAGAAGACTGGAGGATGGCTAATGTTGTGCTGTGATGTAGGAAAGGCTGCAAGGAAAAGTCAGGGAACTACAGATTGGTGAGTCTGACATCGGTCATGTGTAAGTTTGTGGAGGGGATTCAGTGAGGCAGGATGAACATGCAATTGGAAAGGCAAGGTCTGATTAGAGATAGTCAGCACGCTGTATGCACGAGAAATCACGTCTCACAAATTTGATCAATTTTTTTGAAGAGGTGACCAAGAAGATAGATGAAGGCACAATGGTAGACATTGTCCACATGGGCTTTAGCAAGACATTTGACAAGGTTCCGTATGGTAGACTGATTTGTTAGATCACATGGGATCCAGGGAGATCTAGTCAACTGAATGCAAAATTGGCTTCATGGCAGGAAACAGAGGGTGGTATAGATTTGTTGTTCAGACCGGAGGCCTGTGACCACCGGTTTGCCACAAAGATCAATGTTGTGCCCACTGTCATTTATCATTTATACAAATAATTTGATTTGAGAATATTGGAGGCATGGTTGATACTTTTACAGATGGCACTAAAATTGGTGATATAGTGGACAGTAAAGCAGGTAATCTAAGACTACAATGGGATCCTTCTCAACTGGGCCAGGTGACAAGGAATGGCACATGGAGCTTAATTTAGATAAATGTGAAGTATTGCGTTTTAGTTAGACAACCCAGGACAGGACTTACACAGTTAATTGCTGGGCCTTGGGGAGTATTGTTGAACAGAGACCTAGGGTGCAGATACATTGTTTTTGAAAGTGGCTTCACAGGTAGACAAGGTGGTGAAGAAAGCATTTGGCATGCTTGCTTTCATCAGTCAGAGCATTGAGTACAGGAGTTGGAACATCATGTTATGTCTGTATAAGACATTGGTATGGCCACATTTGGAGAACTGTATAAAATTCTGGTCACCCTGCTATAGGAAGGATGTTATTAAACTGGAAAGGGTGCAATGAAGTTTTACAAAGATGTTACCGAAACTGGAAGATTTGAGGTATGAGCAGAATCTGGATAGGCTGGGACTTTTTTCCCTGGGGTGTAAGAGGCTGAGTGGCTGACCTTATAGAGGTTTATAAAATCACGAAAGCATAGATATGGTGAATAGCCAAGGTCTTTTCCCTAGGGTAAGGGAGCCCAAAATTAGATGGCATAGGTTTAAGGTGAGAGGGGAAACATTTAAAAGGAACTGGAGGGACAACTTTTTCACACAGAGGGTAGCGTATTAAAGGAACAAGCTGCCAGGAAGTAGTAGAGACGAATGCAATTACAACATTTAAAAGACATTTGGACAGGTACATGGGCAGGAAATGTTTAGAGGAATATAGGCCAAATGCAGGCAAGTGGGACTATTTCAGTTTAGGAAACCTAGTCAGCATGGATGAATTGGGCTGAAGTGTCTCCTTCCACGCTGAATGACATTATGACTCTATGACTCTTCTTTCCACTATTATGCCTGTTCATTGTGAACTAAGTAATAATTCTTAATTATTACAGTATTAAATATTGCTGTGAGTTATCAGCTCAGAGTCAGAATTTCACATTGATTAAATATTATCTACATGAAAGCACATTCTAAATATAGGTAATGGAGATCTGTGTTCTAATTTCGGGGTCCAGGGTATTTCAATCTAGGAGCTCAAGGTTAATGTAATGAAGACTAATATATGCAGGGGAGTTGGAATTTATGCAAATGAAATATCATCATCAGGTACTTAGACTACCATAAGCATAGACCCTATCTCGCTTTCTATGCTTACAATGTAAAGTATATGCCACACAGAGTTACATCTTTTGTTTTCAAACAAGAACAATTGTATTCTGTGCGTTATATGCTTTTTTGTGACAAAGCAAGGGGTGAAGAATAGTGTCATAAGTGCTAACTACATAAAGAACATGGTGCCCATTGTGTGGTGCTTCACCTCATGCAAACATTTTTAGTATAGTATTGTTCATTCCCTGTTAGTGTGGAGTTCACATATTCTCCTGTATCTGCATGAGTTTCCTCCGGGTACTCCAGTTTCCTCCCACAGTCCAAAGGTGTGCAGGTTAGGTGGATTGGTCATGCTAAATTGCCCTTAGTGTCCAGGGATGTGTAAATTAGGTGGATTAGCCATGAGAAATGTAAGGTTACAGGAATAGGGTAGGAGGTGAGTCTGTGTGGGATGCTATTCACAGAGTCAATGTGGACTTGAGTGGCCGAATGGCCTGTTTCCACACTGTAGGGATTCTATCATAGGATTCTATGACATATTATACTTATTATATTCCACAAGGCGCAACCCTTGATGAAACTATTTTCATGTGTCACTGGTGTAATGACGTTGATATGATGAGTAGGTACACTTTTTCCAAAAGCTAATTCCTATGCTTTCGAAGTCATCTTCAGGGAGTATGTTTCAAATTGAAAAGCACTATCAATATCCATCTCATTGCAAAATGCCTTTGGGACGTGATAGGTTTTTTACCTGATTTTATGTAATAAACACTTTGCATAGGTCAAATTAGGGCATTTTCTTTTCCTTTATAAGTAGATCCAGTTACTAAGTTACAATTACTTAAATAAGGATGTACCAACATCATTCTGATTCATCTGATATTCTGTTGCATAATCTGAAGGTAGTTTTAACATTTCCTAAGTATTGCTAGCTTTCATCAGATTTTAAACTGAACAGGAGTTTTGTATTTGGAAAAATTGTGGATGTAATTGAAGGATGAGTCAAATATATATATAACTTGAACAGTTACATTAAAGTTGCGGCTATATCAATGACTTGAATTGAAAAGATTTTAAGTGAATCATAGGATCATATAGGAATCCATGTTAAAACCTGAGTTAGGTTCCTTCAGACATATCTGCCCAGAAAAAGAAATGTACAAATTGAAATTGTGTACCACTCATGTGCAAAACCGTCTATTCCAAGTTGAAATAACTTACAAACCAAAATATATTATTAAATATAAAAGAAAGACAATGTAATATAAATTGTTATCAACAATTACTCACCTAAAGATCCGTACTTAGAGATTGAAAACAATCGGATCACTGGACCTGAAGCATTAATGCTGCTTTCTCTTCACAGATCCTGCCAGACTGCTGAGTTTTTCCAACAATTTCTGTTTTCCAGAATCCTCAGTTTTTTTTTGTTTAGTATTTAGAAATTGATCAGGCTTTATTCACTGGAAGAAATTAATCAGTGGAGGTAGCAACTGAAATCCCAGTACTACCCAGGATTAGGGGAGGCAACAACCTATTGGTATTGTCACTTGACTGTTAATCCAGAGACATTGGTAATGTTCTGGGGACTTGGAATAGAATCTTGCCATAACACATGGTGATATTTGAATTCAATAAATGTCTGGAATGAAGCACCTAATGAAGACCAAAAAATTATTGTCACTTCTCGGATAAAGCTGTCTGGTTCACGAATGTCCGTTAGGGAAAGAAACTGATATCCTTACTAGCCTAGATGTGACTCCAGACCTAGAGAAATGTGGGTGACTCTTAACTGCCCTCTGGGCAATTATGGGTTGCCTCGCCAGTGATGCCCTTGTTCCACTAATGAATAAAAACCCTGGACTAACTAAATTCTGCCATTAGTTGGTGTATAAGTGTATAAGAGATAAAAGGTACTGCAGATGCTGGAGAATCCGAGATAACAAGCATGGGGCTGGATGAATACAGCAGGTCAAGCAGCATCATAGGAGCAGGAAAACTTGACGTTTCGGGCCTAAACCCTTCATCAGAAATGGGGAGGGGAAGCGGGTTCTGAAATAAATAGGGAGAGAGGGGGAGGCGGATAGAGGATGGATAGAAGAGAGGATAGGTGGAGAGGAGGCAGACAAGTCGAAGAGGCGGGGATGGAGCCAGTAAAGGTGAGTGTAGGTAGGGGGGTGGGGAGGAGATAGGTCAGTCCAGGGAGACAGACAGGTCAAGGGGGCGGGATGAGGTTAGTAGATAGGAGATAGGGGTGTGGCTTGAGGTGGGAGGAGGGGATAGGTGAGAGGAAAAACAGGTTAGGGAGGTGGAGATGAGCTGGGCTGGTTTTGGGATGCGGTTGGGGGAGGGGAGATTTTGAAGCTTGTGAAATCCACATTGATGCCATTGGGCTTCAGGGTTCCCAGGCTGAATATCATTTGCTGTTCCTGCAGCCTTCGGGTGGCATCACTGTGGCATTGCAGGAGGCCCAGGATGGACATGTCGTCTGAGGAATGGGAGGGGGAGTTGAAATGGTTCGCGACTGGGAGGTGCAGTTGTTTGTTGCGAACTGAGCGCAGGTGTTCTGCAAAGCGGTCCCCAAGCCTCCGCTTGGTTTCCCCGATGTAGAGGAAGCCACAACGGGTACAGCGGATGCAGTATACCACATTGGCAGATGTGCAGGTGAACATCTGCCTGATGTGGAAAGTCTTCTTGGGGCCTGGGATTGGGGTGAGGGAGGAGGTGTTGGGGGCAGGTGTAGCACTTCCTGCGGTTACAGGGAAAAGTGCCAGGTGTGGTGGGGCTGGAGGGGAGTGTGGAGCGGACAAGGGAGTCGCGGAGGGAGTGGTCCCTCCGGAAGGCAGATAAGGGTGGGGAGGGAAAAATGTCTTTGGTGGTGGGGTCTGATTGCAGATGGCGGAAGTGTCGGAGGATGATGCGTTGGATCTGGAGGTTGGTGGGGTGGTATGTGAGGACGAGGGGGATTCTTTTTTGGTTATTATTGCGGGGACAGGGCGTGAGGGATGTGTTCCGGGAAATACGGGAGACACAGTCGAGGGCGTTCTCGACCACTGTGGGGGGGAGTTTGCGGTCCTTGAAGAATGAGGACATTTGAGATGTACGGGAGTGGAATGTCTCATCCTGGGAGCAGATGCGGCAGAGGCGAAGGAATTGGGAATAGGGGATGGCATTTTTGCAGGAGGGTGGGTGGGAGGAGGTGTATTCCAGGTAGCTGTGGGAGTCAGTGGGCTTGAAATGGACATCGGTTTCTAGGTGGTTGCCCGAGATGGAGACAGAGAGGTCCAGGAAGGAGAGAGAAGTGTTGGAGATGGTCCAGGTGAACTTCAGGTTGGGGTGGAAGGTGTTGGTGAAGTGGATGAACTGTTCGAGCTCCTCGTGGGAGCACGAGGCGGCGCCGATACAGTCATCAATGTAACGGAGGAAGAGGTGGGGTTTAGGGCCAGTGTAGGTACAGAAGAGGGATTGTTCCACGTAACCTACAAAGAGGCAGGCATAGCTTGGGCCCATGCAGGTACCCATGGCCACCCCCTTTGTCTGTAGGAAGTGGGAGGAATTGAAAGAAAATTTGTTGAGGGTGAGGACGAGTTTGGCTAAGCGGATCAGGGTGTCGGTGGAGGGGGATTGGTAAGTTCTGCGGGACAGGAAGAAGTGGAGGGCCTTTAGGCCATCAGCATGGGGAATGCAGGTGTATAGGGACTGGACGTCCATAGTAAAAATGAGGTGTTGGGGACCAGGGAATTGGAAGTTCTGGAGGAGGTGGAGGGCGTGGGTGGTGTCACGGACGTGGGTAGGGAGTTCCTGGACCAAGGGGGTGAAAATGGAGTCTAGGTAGGTGGAGATGAGTTCGGTGGGGCAGGAGCAGGCGGAGACAATGGGTCGACCAGGGCATTCAGGTTTGTGGATTTTGGGGAGGAGATAGAAGTGGGCGGTGCGGGGTTGGGGAACGATGAGATTGGAGGCGGTGGGTGGGAGGTCACCTGAGGTGATGAGGTTGTGGATGGTTTGGGAGATGATGGTTTGGTGCTCGGGGGTGGGGTCATGATCCAGGGGGCGGTAGGAGGAGGTGTCAGAGAGTTGGCACCTGGCCTCAGCAACGTAGAGGTCAGTGCGCCATACTACGACTGTCAGAGAGTTGGCACCTGGCCTCAGCAATGTAGAGTCAGAGAGTTGACGCCTGGCCGAGTGTATAAACAGGAGAAAGGGGGAATGAAAGCAAGGTTGAAGCACGGGGAAAAGGTCATGTGAGAAGGCAGGCCACAGAAGACTATTAATCTTTTAAAATGAAACAACATTAACTGACACTTACTGTACATGTTCAGTAAAAGATAAGTTCAATCAACTGTGGAAAATATTGAAGAATGTGCAACTGTTCATTTTAAAAAAAATGAACCTATCTGTGAGATGTCTGTCTTCGGATATAATCATAAAATACAATAATTTCAATAAAACTCATTCAGTTAAGGCAAATTTTTCACCTAACTGAAGAAATTTTACAGTCAAGTTCACTTTCAGAAGCTTCTTCTGAGAAGGACTATTGTCAGCATTGGAGTTCCTGCTGGCGTTTCACCCTCCCCCCAGGTCTGGGAATAGCAGGTTAAACCTGTTGTGGAGTCTTCGTCCTATTAGCAACTCTGCTGAAGCTATGCCTGTAGTTGGGTGAAGGGTCGTCCTATAATCAAACAGGAACCAGACACAGTTTGGTATTGAATGAAGCTGTCGGCTGTTTCTTTAAGCCTGCCTTCAAAGTTTGGACTGCTCTTTCTGCCAGACCATTGGACGATAGATGGAATGGAGCTGTCTAAACATGCTGAATGCCATTCGACTTTGAGAAATAGTCAAAATCCCTATTGGTAATTGCCGTCACATTGTCCATCATGTTCCAGGAGTTTGTGTGTCACCAAAAAAGCTCGCAGCTTTTTAATCATCATCCCAGAGTTGCCGCATGAACTCTATGCACATCCAACCACTTTGAATGGGCATCCACAATTATCAAGAACATTGAGCCCATGAAAGAATCGCATTGTCAACGTCTGGGTCTAAGTTTTACCCAGCCTTTCTCACAAATGTGGGGGCACTGGCGGTGTTTCTTTTCACTGCCTGACCAATGCAGTTATGTTGGCATCCAATCCTGGCCACCGAGGCATCCACTCCTTCCTAACATTTTCATTTTGGAAACTCCTGGATGACCTTGGTGGAGTTCAGCCAGTATCTGGTGGCTGAACTCAGGACAATCGCTCTTTCTCCTGATAGTAATATGATGTTCCCTATGGTGATCTGGTCTTGTTGGGTCCAGAAAGGTTTCAATTCTGTTTGTGATGGCCCTTTTGCTTCTCCCATTACCACCAACTGTTTTAGTTTTTCCAGAATCTTTTTGTGTCCACAGTAGGATATTGTCAGCAATGAAGTCTGTCGAGGAAGTTTTAAACCAGAGTAGACTCTTCTTGGGAGGAAGCACTGGTGAGGTGCCTGCCAGTGGGAGGTGGCTCAAGGCATCTGCACCTGGCCTCCTGGATGGTGTTCCAATTTGTAATTGTACAAACTGACAAAAAGGGCCCGCCACTGAATTCGAAAAGAAGTTATGGGCAGCATGGCCCTGTCTCTTTTAAGTAGCCCTAAGAGGGGTTTGTGGTCCCTTACTATTACAAATTTACTACATCTGTAAAGTATTGGTGGGAATTTCTCACACAAAGATGACCGCCAAACCTCCCTTCTCTATCTGAGCATATTTGTGTTTGACATCAGCCATAGCGTACTCTATCCGATGTTCCTCTCCGTTGAGCCAACACTACCCCGCTACCGTATGGAGAGGTATCGTGTGTCAGCACCGGCTCTCACTGGGGATTGTAATGTACCAACACCCTAGATGAAGATAAATACTTTTTCCCTTTCCTAAAGGCTGCTTCTTGGCTACCCGACCGTTTCCAAGGCTGACCCTTTTTCAATTGCAGGTGTAAGAGTGCCAAGATGGAGGCTAGGTTACATATGAGTTTCCCATATTAATTCACTGACCTAAGGAAAGACCTACATTACAGTACAGTCGTACAAGCCGGAGTACCTATGATGGCCCTGGCTTTATCTTCTAGCAAGTGTAACCAGATTTTGTCAAGTCTGTGGTTGAAGAAAGTTACTTGGGTGCTTGAAACACATGTTTTTCCCTTCTAAGTTGTACACTCACTTGGAAGAAATGTTTATGCATGACGCCCAAGTTTTCCAAGTACTCTTTATTGGTCTTCTGGCTTGCTAGCACATCATCCAGATAAATGGCTACCTGGTGTAGACCTTGTAAAATGTTTTCCATCATTGACTGGAAAATGGCACAGGCTGAGAATACCCCAAATGGCAGTCTTGTATATTGGTATAAAACCTTGTGGGTATTAACTGTGGCACACTTCTGGGATCCCTCGTTTAGTTGCAATTGTATATTTGCATAGCTCTTGTCCAGCTTTATGAAGGACAGTCCTCCCATCAGTTTTGCCCATGAGTCTTCTATGCCAGGGACTGAGTATTTATCCAGCTGCAATAAACGATTGACTGTTTGCTTAAAATCCCCACAAAGGTGATTTGAGCAGTTAGGTTTCACAGTTGGTATGACCGGTGCTGCTGATTCTGCAAATTGTACTGGTTTGATGATTCCTTTGCTTTCCAGCCTTCTGATTTCTGCATCTACCTTTCCCCAGTACTGGACAACCCTTGCAGAATCATTGAATTGCTTCCTGGTCAACACGTAAGGTGGCTCCTAGCTCCTTTAATACCCCCTAGATATTCCTGAAAAGCCTCTAGCTATTTAATTAGGCCTTCACTCAGGCAGCCATTTTTTTATCGAAAAATGACAAACCAATGAAGATGAATCTTTCTCAGTCAATTCCGCCACTTCAAGCTTGGGTTGGCACATTTTACAACAATCAGCGGTAGCACACCAACTGCTTCACATCAGAGACTGAAATCGAAGTCGTACCCTTAATCAGTGACGGTTTCCTGGTGTATGTTCTCAATCTGGCTGAAGTCTTGCATAAACATAAGGGTTGGAGTGCACAGCGAATCTTGTTAAAGACTGGTTCTGCACCCACTGACACGACTGCACCAGTATTGACCTCCATGAGAACCGGGTGACCATTTAACCGGACATTTATTTGTATTGGTTCTGATTTGGATGTTGCTAAACAATTTAACTGTTCCAAACTAGATGTAGGTGGGCTTGCCAGGCTGTGCACGCTCCTAAAAACGGCCTATAAGTTCTCTTACTCTAGTCAAGCCTCATAGAACTCCTTTGCTGTCTTGAGTCTGCATACTGGCAGTAACTACAATGGGATCCTGGAGACCATTTTAGCCATTTGGACAAGGCTTGCCTCTATTTTGGGGTTTTGCTGTGGGCTGACCTAGGTTCCCTCTCCTCAGAATATGCCCTGTGCGAGACTCTGTAATTGCCTACACTCAAGTGGTGTTCCTAAACTCGGTCAGACAGGTGAGAGTGTCCACTTCCATTGGGATGCCCTGTAGCTCACATGGTCCACTTGCCATGTTTTCTAATGACAAAGCCAGTTCTAAAGCCTGTTCGAAGTCCAGTTGGGCTTTAGCTAGCAGGTGCTTTTGCATGGCTACTTCATTAATCACACAGACCAAACAGTCTCTCAGTATCTCATAGATCTGTCAGCCAGGGGTCTCTGATTGGCCCAGGTTAACAACCCCAATTAAGGATCTCATAGTCAAGGAGATCAACCTGATTCTCACTCCAATCACTACACTTTATTACTCACCCCAAATGTTCCTGTATTCACATGAAATGATTCCTTGACACTTCAAGACCGGTGTAAGATGAGTGTTTGTTGGAAAACTACATTTGAAGAGGTAGCTTCAGAACACAAAAACGTACCTACTCACCATAACTCTTAATTTGTTTACTGTTCAAAAATCCATTTATTTTTACCTTAAAAACATTCAACTAGATCCCCTCAACTGCTTCATTGGACAGAGAATTCCACAACTTCAAACACTTTGGGAGAAGATGTTCCTCCTCAACTCAGTTCTAAATCTGCTATTTTGAGGCTATGTGCCATAGTTTTAGTTTCACCCGCCAGTGGAAAGTACTTCCCTGCTTCTATCTTATCTAATCCCTGCATAATTTTATATGTTTCTACAAGACCACCCCTTATTCTACTAAATTCCAATAAGTATAGTCCTAGTATACTCTCCTCATAAGCCAAACCTTTCAACTTCAGAATCCAATCTGGTGAATGTCCTCTGAACCCCTTCCAATGCTAGTATACCCTCTCCCAAGTAAGAGGATCAAAACTGAACACAGTACTCCAGGTCTGGCCTCACCAGCACACGATATAGCTGCAGCCTAACCTCTCTGTTTTTAAACTCCATCCATCTAGCAATGAAGGACAACATTCCATTTGCCTTCTTAATCACTTGCTGCAGCTGCAAAATCAACTTTTTGTGATTCATGCACAGGACACCCAGGTACGTCTGTACAGCAGCATGCTGCAACTTTTTATTATTTAAATAATAGTCCATCTGTCGTTATTCTTACCTGAATCAATGACCTCAAATTTACCAACATTGTACTCTATCTGCCAGACCCTTGCCCCTCACTTAACCTATCTATATCCCTCTGCAGACTTTCAATGTCCTCTGCACACTTTGTTTTACCACTCATTTTAGCATCATCTGTGAACTTTGACACACTACGCTTGGTCCCCAACTACAAATAATTTATGTAAATTATAAACAATTATAGACAAGGTCCCAACACTGATCCTGAGGCACACCACTTGTCACTGATACCCAATCAGAAAAACACTCATTTATCCCCACTTATTATTTCTGTTAGTTAACCAATCCTTTATCCATGCTAATACATTACTTGTAACGCCATGCACCTTTATCATATGCAGCAGCCTTTTGTGCGACATAACAACAAGTAGGCTGATAACTGCACATTCTATACATTCCTTCAAGGTGCAAATACTCAAACAAGGTCAGTCAACTGTGGATGACAAATGAAGTTTAAGGATTGTACAAGATTAGAAGAAAAGGCTTATAAAATGTCCAGAAATTGTAATAAATCTAATCATTAGAAAGCTTTTAGAAAACAGCAAAAGAGCACCAAGAAACTTTTAAAGAAAGGAAGAACGGAATACAAATGTAATCTATCAAAAAGCATAAAGTTTGACTGAATACAGCTACATAAAAAAAAGTTTGACTAAAACAAACATGGATGCAACATTAGGAGAATTTATAATGAGTAATAGAAAATAATGGCAGGGAAGCTGAGTAATTACCAAAGGCCGCATCTAACCCTTTTTCTTAGACAAGTTGTGCTGTGTTATTTGGAGGGGTTTCATACTACAAGGCATAATGGGTTTCCTCAATGTATCTCACTAAATTCACATTATTAACTACCTACTCTGCCATATAGCATTCATGACATCTGATTCCAGATATATCTTACCATGTGCCCTTCCCAGAACAACTCACCACTCAGTGAATACCCAATGAAAGACCAGTATCCCTTGCACCCGTACCATCTTTAATGGCCATTATGCACACGGATGAGCAATGATATTCTGAAGCTTGTCCTGTTCAGTCAAGAACATCTGTTGAGGATGTCAGAGAAGGAGAATATGGCACCTCGATCCTCCGTCAGGGACCTCAAGGTTCTGCTTGAGGGGGTGGTGCAGAAGAGATAAATCATTTTACCAGAGGACCAGCGGAGGATGCCACATTACCTGATATAGATCTGTGGTCCACACTTCTGTTCGGTGCCATTTGTACCATGCAGACGAGTGGCTATTGAAAGTTTAAAGAGGTCAATGACTTTCTACATCACGATAAATACCATACTCTTCTCTCTACTAACTCACACTAACTCTATCTCCACCACTGCACCCACCTCCCATCAAATCTCATGCTTTGCCACTGTCACAACTGTCTGCAACATCTCCCCTCAAACAACTGCCCCACCAATATTCCAGCATACCCTCTGCCCAGTCTAGACACCTTCTAGGATAACTTCACAACCTTTCACCCATATCCACCAGCACTAACAAACATGCTACTCACTTTCACCTCAATCAATCCTCCTATTCTCTTATTACAAGAGAAGGCAGCCAATAGCAGGACAGAGATATCTGTACTGGTTGGGAGGGGTGCTGGTTATTAGGTTTCTTATCCTATATGGGGAGAAAATCTTAGCGCTCACAGGAGATGACTGGGACGATTCCTGTGGAAGTGCTGAAATACCCAGGTCCTGCTGACCAAGTAGGTATTCACTCTTCATTTTACTGGAAATTACACGGCAACTTCACTGTCAATCTTATTCATTACACTCCACTTACAACCACTGGCTGCAACATTTTCTCTCTTTTGCCCTGCTGGTAAATCTTGCCCAGCAAAATCTTCGAAAAACTTCTCAGTGAAATGCCCAGGTCCCTCAGAAGCCACCTCCTTGATCTCTGAGGATAAGTGGTTGCATTGGTAAGGCTGTCTTATGTACTACCAACACAACCATCACACTGAAACCTCATGGGAAATTTAGCCTTAGAAAGTGTGGGACCACAATTGGATGAGCAACAGCTCTGCTCTTCTGCAGCTGGCTGAGGTATCAACAGTCATATAATATGATGACTTGATTCTGAAATGATCACACTGGAGAGCAACTATGTTTTATGATGGACATCCAGCCACAATGACAGATAGCACACCACAGAGTGAAGCGATACAATTGAGTTGTGACAATTAAGTAAGTACTAGATCCTAAGCACTAAGCACTAGTATTGATGTCTTTCAAACACTGCCTTAATGTATAAACATGATGTACGTCCTTGTACATAGTTATTGGTTTTCTAGCCTTCAAAGGGGAAAAGGTGAATGTTGGTATTGTT
Source organism: Ginglymostoma cirratum (assembly GCA_024137785.1). Classification (NCBI taxonomy): domain Eukaryota; kingdom Metazoa; phylum Chordata; class Chondrichthyes; order Orectolobiformes; family Ginglymostomatidae; genus Ginglymostoma; species Ginglymostoma cirratum. The sequence continues at coordinate 79,098,141 of JAHRHZ010000012.1, forward strand.
GCACAAATTTCAGAAAGGCTCTAAACCCTTAAGGCAGCTAGATGACATCACAACATGTGCTGCACTAGGGTAAGACGTCTCCACATTTCTCTCTGTGTATTCAGGCAGCAGTTAAGAAATTAGTCAATCAATCTGTTAGGCAGTACGTCAACTATACATACAATAGCAATTTAAGTGAATAGACTGTACACATAAGTTTATGATGTCATGTTAGTGTACATGGTTAGTTGGTTAATAAATGTCAAGATATCTGACTGAATAAGAGCCCAACTCTCTGTGATATATGCTATATGGGCTATCTTATAGAAAACTACAAGCACTTCACCACCAGAAGCATAATCCATACTTATTGACTGTGTACCCATTTCTAGCTATTGTCTGATGCTGACTCAGACCATTCACAAACATACTGCTCAATTTGAACAAAGAACAAAGAAAACTTACAGCCCAGGAACAGGCTCTTCGGCCCTCCAAGCCTGTGCCGATCCAAATCCACTGTCTAAACCTATCGCCCAATTCCTAAGGATCTGTATCCCTCTGCTCCCCACCTACTCAAGCATCTGTCCAGACGCACCTTAAATGAATCTACCGTGCCTGCCTCTACTACCTCTGCTGGCAACGCGTTCCAGGCACCTACCACCCTCTGTGTAAAGTACTTTCCACGTGTATCCCCCTTAAACTTTTCTCCTCTCACCTTGAACGCGTGACCCCTCGTTATTGAATCCCTCACCCTGGGAAAAAGCTTATCTCTATCAACCCTGTCTATACCCTTCATGATTTTGAAGACCTCAATCAGGTCCCCCCTCAATCTCCTTTTTTCTAATGAAAACAATCCTAACCTACTCAACCTCTCAACCTCTCTTCATAGAAATTCATAATCCCCATCACAATCTTTCACATTTACTTAACAAAGCCTGTCTCCATTCCAGTTTGATCACTTTCTGAGGAAGTCCTTATTAATGCTTTCATTACCTATGCACATGACTATTCCAACGCACTCTTTCGCATTGTACTCACTTAAATTTACAATTCCCATTCCCTATATTCCATAATCTATTTTGGCTTGCTGTTTCTGAAATCTGTAAGACCTCCAATATATATGTGCTCTTTCAATTCTGTCTTCTTATATATCCTCAATTTTTCTCACTTCATCATTGGTGGTTGTATGTTCAGCTGCCTAGGCCCAGAGTCCTAAAATCCCACCGAACTCTCTCAACCTGTTTCTTCTCCATTAAGATATTCCATAAAACTAATCGCTAAACATTTGGTCATCAGTCCTAATATCTCCTGTGACAAGAAATATGTTCACTTTAAGCAAACAATCAAGTAAGCTCAGTGAAAAACATGTCTAATTAATTTTCCCCGTTTAACTAGAAGATTGTGGCATAGGCTTCAGATTAGGCCCATTACTGACTTGTAAAATGTTCCAAAAATTATATGATTGAAAATACAGAGTTCATGAAAGAAAGTAATATGCTGAGTTGACTTATATTCATTTTACAGAAGCGACAATATTACAAGTGTCTGTCACCTTAAATAATTTCAGGATGTTTTTGAATATTGGTAGAATACAACTGCTTAAAAACGTATTGTAGGCTGTTTTATCTACTTTGAAAATTTTAAAAGGGTGGCATCCTCCTTACATTAGGGCATGAAAAGTTATAGATAATTCCAGGGGATTAATGAGGAGGGTGGCCCGTTGGCTCAGTGGTTAGCACTGCTGTCTTACAGCGCAGTCTGTGTGGAATATGCATTTTCCCTGTATCTGTGTGAGTCTCCTCCCAGAGTCCAAAGATTGACCATACTAAATTGCCCATAGCATCCAGGGGATGTGTAGGTTAAGTGGATTAACTGTGAGATATGCAGGGTTACAGGAATAGGATAGGGGGAGGTGGGTCTGAGTTGGTTGCTGTTTGGAGGGTTGGTGTGGACTTGATGGACTGAATAGCCTGCATCCAAAGTGTAGGAATTCTGTTTTTCTAATATGGAACAGCATTCCATCCAAAGTTAATAGCAGTGTTTTGCTCGTCTCAGTAAGATATGACATTCATTCTGGCTAGCTGAAGACTCTCAGTGCTCAATCTGTTCAAAGGCACAGAAATAATTGCCAGATATATTTATAGAATGCATTTACTATCCATAAGTGCGCTATATGACAGTAGAAAGTGCACAAAGGTTCACCCAATGCACTTTCTGAGGGAGTGTCAAACATTCAAATATACGTATTGCTTCCTTTTAGACAAATGGGACTGAAGTGGTATGACCGAATAATTTGTATCAGAGATAAAAGGTACTGCAGATGCTGGAGAATCCGAGA
>JAHRHZ010000012.1:79100857-79139639 GCA_024137785.1 Ginglymostoma cirratum
TGATGAAGGGTTTAGGCCCGAAACGTCAAGTTTTCCTGCTCCTATGATGCTGCTTGACCTGCTGTGTTCATCCAGCCCCATGCTTGTTGACCGAATAATTTGTTTTATTTTTGTGGAACTAATGCGTACAATAAAGGTACAATTAATTAAAGATTTTGAGATTTTTCCTTAGCAGGGTAACATGTGGCTGTAGATATTTTGAAGATTTAATGTCTTCTACATAAACAAATAATTCATTTTTATTTTGATTGCTATAAAAATGAAGGCAGAAATCTTTTCATGTTATGCAATATTTCTTCAGTTAAACAGATGGCTATTTATTATCTATCATGGGAACATACCGGCGGTATCTTCTAGAAATTCAAAGAGACAATACCCACACATACAATTCGAAGCACAGAGGAAATCTTTTCAATTGCAGAATTAATACAAGGCTATGAACAACTAGGCAACTTATAAAACAACGATATCTGCACAACTCAGCAGTGAGTGGCAGATAGCTGCATTATGTACACAGCGCAGGGCTTTTGAGAACAGCTAAAACAGTCTGAACAGCATGATACGCTTATCTTTCCTTAACATTGCCAATTTAAAGGATTCTGTTTTGAAGCTGATGCTGGATATGTTAAAGTGTATACCTAGAGCAACATTAAAATAACCTGAAGCAGAAACAACACAGACATTGCTGGAGAAATTATGCAGGTGTGGCAGCATCTGTGGAGGAAAAGCAGCATTACCTTTCAAATCTAGTGACCCTTCTTAAGTCATTGGACTTGAAATGTTTCTCTCCACAGATGCTACCAGACCTGCTGAGTTTCTTCAGCAATTTCCATTTTTGTTTCAGATTTCCACTCTTCATGCTACTTTGCTTTATTTTAGTGAGAAGCATAAATTGTTTTACATTGGTAGTGAAGTGACGAAATTGGCAAAGCATTTAAGAAGATGAGGAATTCAGTATTTTCTTTCGTCTTTAGTCTATATATTAACTATGATTTTCTTTGTATAGATGTTTCCGTACAGAAGTCGTACTTCTGACTCTCAAAAGAAAGCCTTGTAACAACTTGTATGGAGTTCACATCTACCACTCTCCCAGGTGGCACATTCAAATCCTAACCACTCTCTGAGTGTGAAAGTTTCTCCTCATCTCTCTCCTTGCTTTCTTGCTGATAATCTTGAAGTTGTGATCAAGCTGATTGATTGATTGATCGATTGATTTCATTGTCACATGTACCGAAATACAGTGAAAAGCTTTGTTTATGAGCTGTACTGGCAGAACCCAGCAAGCAAAGGATGTACAGATCAAAAAGACTTAGAGGCATACAGGTTACATTTCAGGTTACATTATTTGAGGCTAGGGTACATTCAACAGTCTGATAACGGCCAGAAAGAAGCTGTTCCTGAACCTGCTTGAGCTTGTGTTCAGGCTTCTGTATCTTCTACCTGACAGAAGAGGTTGTAGGAGGTTATTATCACGGTGTAATGGGTCTTTGATGATGTTGGCCGCCTTTCTGCAGCAGAGAGCCATGTAAATAGAGCCCATGGATGAAAGGTTGGCTTCCATGATGGTCTGGGCTATGAACACAACCTTCTGTATTTTCTTACAGTCCTGGGCATACCAGTTGCCATACCAGGCTGTTATGCACACGGACAGTATACTTTCAATGGTGCATCTTCTACAGATGTGGATGGATGTGCCAAATTTCCTGAGCCGTCTGAGGAAGAAGAGGCTTTGTTGTGCCTTTTTGACTGTCACAGCTACATGGGGGGTCCAGGACAGGTCATTGATTATCATCACTCCAAGGAATTTGATCCTCTTTGTCCTCTCAATCTCAGTTCCATTGATGTAGATGGGGGCATTTTCTCCTCCCCTCTTTCTGAAGTCAATGATTAGTTCTTTAGTTTTTGCCAATCTTGAGAGACAGATTGTTTTCATTGCACCACATCACCAAGCCCTCTGTTTCCCTTACGTATTTTGACCTGTCATTGTTAGGTATCCATTCCATTATAGTGGTGTCATCAGCAAACTTGTGGATGGTATTCATTCGGAATTTGGCAACACAGTCAAAGGTGTACAGGGAGTACCTAAGGAACTGAGAATGCACCCCTGAGGGGCTCCAGTGCTGACTGTTATTGTGAAAGAGGTGCAGTTACTTGAATGCAATCTATAAGTCTGAAAGCTGAAGATCCAATTACAGAGGGCTGAGCTGAGACCAAGTTCAAACAGTTTTTGAGATCAGTCTGGAGGGGATAATATTGTTGAAGGCAGAGCTGTAGTCAACGAGCAGGAGTCTGACGTAGGTGTCTTTATTGTCCAGATATTCCAATGATGAGTGCAGGGCTAGGGATATGGCATCCTCTGTGGATCTGTTACATTGGTAGGCAAACTGTAGGGGATTGAGGCAGGTTGGGAGACTGGAGTTGGTGTGGGTCATGACCAGCCTCTCGAAGCACATCATGATTATTGAAGTCAGAGCTATTGGGCGGTGGTCATTACGGCACACTGCATGTGTTTTCTTGGGGATGGGGATGATGGCATACGAACTAATGGATATCCTGGAATATCCTTTATTGCACTGTGAGTCTTGCTTGGCCAAAAGACAGTGCTTTGGATTTGTGTGAAATCAGGGAGTTGGGTGAGACAGGAAGTAGGTGAAGCTGAGAGACTGAATGCAATACTCAGTCTCAGTGTAGTTCAGAAAGTGTCATAATCCCTACAGAAACAGTCAATTGGTAAGTGAAACGTGCAGAGTATTTTCTTATAGATTTTAAAGCACACTACATAAGCTTAAAATAGGTTGGGACTTTCAATTAGAACAGAACTGTTTGAAACAAAGGAAGGGCCCAGTTTAATTAAATTGTCTAAAAGGGAGTAATTGCTTAATCTAGAGACAAGTCATGACAGGAGACCTGAGACCTATGGCATCTTCGTCTTGTACAATGTGGGAAATAAGGGGTGACTATGTGTCCAAGAAGTGTGCCCTAGCTGCAGCTAATGGCTAACTGCTTTTCAGAGTTTGAGCTACAATTGGACTCACTATGGAGCACCAGCAATGCTGAGAATGTCATGGACATTAATTTTAGCAAGTTGGTCACACCGTAGGTGAGCTTTACATAAGCAGAAAGGAATGTGTAACCACTGGACAAGGTAAAAGGCTCAGGAAGGAAGTACAGGAGTCCCTTGTGATCATCCCCTTTCTAACACTGCTTTGGATACAGTCGGGGGAATGGCCTCTCAGACAAAAGCAGCATCAGCCAAGTTCATTGGCACTGTGGATGGCTCTACTGCACAGAAGGGGAGGAAAATGAGTGGCAGAGCTGTAGTCTTAGAGTTATAGAGTCAAACAACATGGAAACAGAACCTTCAGTCTAACTCATCCATTTCGACCAAGTTTCCCAAACTAAACTAATCCCATTTGCCTACATTTGACCCATATCCCTCTAAACCTTTCCTATTCATGTAGCTGTCCAAATATCTTTTAAATATAACTGTGAATATAACTTAAATTTAACTGCAGCTGCATCTACCATTTCCTTTGGCAATTCATTCCACATATGAACCACCCTTTGTGTGGAAAAGTTGCCCCTCAGGTCCCTTTTAAATCTTTCTCCTCTCACCTTAAAATAATGCCTTCTAGTTTTGAACTCCCCAATCTAAGGGAAAAGACCTTTGCTATTCACTTTATCTATGCCCATGGTGATTTTTAAAATGTCTGTAAAGCCACTCCTCAACCTCCTAAGCTCCAATGAAAGAAGTCCCAGCTTATCCAACCTCTCCTTATAACTCAAACCTTCCAGTCCCAGTATCCTTATGTCCGACGTCCTTATAAATCTTATCTGCTTCCTCTCCAATTTAATAATATCCTTTGCAGGCCAATGAGAACAGTACATAGTACTCCAAAAGTGGCCTCACCAACATCCAGTACAGCTGCAACATGACATCTGAACACCTGTACTCAATGGTCTGAGCAATGAAGGCAAGCATGAAAGGGGATTCAATCATGAGGGGTACAGACATGCGCTTCTGTGGCTGCAGACTTGAATTCAGGATGGTATGTTGCCTCCCTGCTGCCAAGGTAGAGGATATCACAGAGTAGCTGTGTGGCATTTTGGAGCGGGAGTTTGATCAGCCAGTGGTCATGTACACATAGGTACCCATGACGTAGATAAACAAATGGATAAAGACCTGAAAGCTAAATATAAGAAGTTAGCAGATAAACTAAAATGCAGGACCTCAAACGTAGTAATCTCAGGATTACTCCTAGTGATGTGATGGTGAGAGCAAGAATAAGAAGATAGATTAGATGAATGCTTGGCTGGAGAAATAGTGTACCCAGGAGGGGTTGAGATTCTTGAGGCACTGAGACGATATCAGGGGAGGAAGGGGCCTGTACAAGCCTGACAGGTAGCATCTGAGCAAAGATAGAGCAAATATCCTCACACAGGCTTTTGCTAGCTCCATTGGTGAGGCTTTACACTCGCATGACAGGGGGATGAGAACCAAAGAGTAGGCTCAGATTGGTTAGATTCAGGTCAGGAAACTGGAGGTAAAACGTTAGTGATTGATGTAGTCAGTGATTCAGAAAGGCAAATCAAACAAGGCTTAAAAAGCATCCAGCAAAGGAAATTGACAGGGTTAAGCTGTTTATATTTCAATGCAACGTGTATTATAAACAAGGCAGATGAATTAAGGATAGACACATGGCAGCACAATGTCATTGCTATGATGGAAATCTGGCTAAAGGAGGGTCAGAATTAGCAGCTCAATATCCCTGGATACAGGGTTTTCAGACAGGATAGAGTGGGTGACAAGAAAGGAGTGGGGGTGTATGTAGCAGTATTGGTTAAAGAATCAATTACTGCTGTCAGAACAGATGATATACAAAGTAGATTAACAAATGATGCTTTATGGGTTGAATTTAGGAATAAAAAAGAGGCAGTCACACACTAGGGGTGTGCTACAGAGCCCCAATTAGTGGGAAGGAGACAGAAGAATGTACCTTCTAATCCAAGCAGCATTCTGGTAAACCTCTTCTGCACCTTCTCCAAAGCTTCCACACCCTTCCTGTAATGTGGCGACCAGAATTGAACACAATACTCTAATCGTGCCCTAAACAAACTTTTATAAAGTTGCAACGTGATGTCCAGACCCTTGTTCTCAATTCTCCGACCACTAAAGGCCACCCTATCTACTTGTGTGGCCACTTTCAGGGAGCTATGGACTTGAATTGGCTGATATGGACTGGACAGGGCTGCTAAATGATAAATCAGTGGTAAATCAGTGGGAGGCACTAAAATGCGAGATCCTTGGGGCAAAAAAGCAGACATATCCCTTCTAAAAATAAGAATCATATTGCCAAATTTAGACACCCGGTTGTTTAAAAATAGAGGGGAAGATTAAACTGAAAGTTTAGACAGCCACAAAATACTTAACATTGCATGTAGCCTCGGGGAGCTCAGAAATACAAGGATTAAGTGAAAAAAAGGAAATCAAAGAGAGGGCATGTAAAATATTAGCAAGCAAGATAAAGGAAGCCCCAATGATGTTTTGCCACTATGTGAAAAGCAAAAGAATAGTTAAAGAAAATGTGGGACCTATCAGAGATGAAGAAGGGAACTTGTGTGAAGATGCAGAGGATATGGGAAAAATTTGAAATGAATTTGTTGTCTCCATATTCACAAAGCAAAGGGATGATCTAGATATAGTAATCCAAGAGGAGCATTGTTAAATATTGGAGAAAATAATCATAAGGAGAGAGAAGTGTTAGTGGAGCTGGAATGCTTGGAAGTGGATAAGTCATCAGGACTAGACGGATTGTTCCCTAGGATGTTGAGGGCAGTCAGGTGGAAAATAGTAGATGCTCTGAGAATTATTTTCCAATCTTCACTAAACACAGGTGAGGTGCTGGAGGACTGGAGAAATGCAAATGTGGTTCCATTGTCTAGAAAGGTTACAAAGGAAATGTCAGTAATTACAGGCCAGAAAGTCTTCAGTGATAGCCAAATTGTTAGAATCAATCCTGAATGGTCAGATAAACTCACAGTTAGAAAAGCATGGACTAGTCAGGGATAGTCAGCACAGCTTTGTTAGGGGAAGGTCATGCTTTACAAACTTCACTGAATTCTTTGGGAAAGTGATAAGGAGGATAGATGACTGTAATGCAATTGATGTTGTCTACATGGATTTTGATACTTTTGACAAGGTCTTGCATGGAAGACTGGTCAAAAAAGTAAAAGCTCATGGGATACGGAGTAATGTATTTAATTATATCCAAATTTTGCTCAGTGACAGGAAAGAAAAGGATAGTGGTTGGTGGCTGACCTTGCGAATGGAAAGTTATTTCAAGCGATCTTTTTCAGGGCTTGATGTTGGGACCCTTGCTGTTTGTTTTACACATTAATGTTTTGACTTGAACATGGGGGCAAAATTGGGAAATTTGCAGACAGCACAAAAATTGTCTGTGAAATAGACTGTGACGAGCATAGCTGTAAGCTCAGAAATGATATAGATGGGTTTAATTGGACAGGAAAGTGGCAGATGCAGTCCAACTCTGATAAGTGTGAGATAATGCATTTAAGGAGGTCAAACAGTAAAATGCACAATAAAAGGGAATATACTGAGATGAGTAAATGAAGTGAGAGATCTTTGGGTGCCAGTGCACAGTCCCGAAAGATAAGGTTGTAAAGAAGGCATATGGAATGCTCTCCTTCATTGGTAGAAGTATAAAATTTAAGTTTCTTATGGAAATTTGCAGTTTGGGTTTGTTGATTGCACAATGAGTTCAACACTAGGTCTCTAGGAATTCTTGTGCATGTCTGTGGTTGGCTTGAGCTAAGACAGTTACATTGCCCGAGTTAAATTGATTGCCTTCATTGTCTAAGTGCACTGAGATGAGGGAAAGTTCGTTGTGTCGTTATGTTGCTAGCTGGTGATCGTGCATCCTGGTGGCTAGTTTCCTTCCGGTCTTCAACTTGTAATACAATCAACAAACATTTGGAATTAGAACCCCCTTGCAAACCCTTGCAAGAAAGAACCGGAAATTACACGACCCAATTTAACAGACTGGATCATATAAATTCCAAGTGGAGTAGAACAACATCGCTTCATTGGACGCCGCACTGATGATGTTACCTAGCATGGTGACAAATGTCTGCATGTTAACCAGCCAGCTTGGTGAGCAAGCCAACAACCCAAGAAGTATAAAATACCAAGGTAGGGATGTAATGATGTATAATGATATATAAGACACTGGCAAAGCCACAAATGGAGTAGCATGTGCATTCTGGTCTCACATTACAGGAAAGATGTAATTGCTCCGGAGATTGTCCACAGAAGATTTACTTGGAAGTTTCCAGGGCTGGAGATTTGTAGTGACAAAATTGAAGAGGATGGGGTTGTTTTCCTTGGAACAGAGAAGGCTAAGAGTGATAGAACATAGAACATAGAACATAGAACAATACAGCGCAGAACAGGCCCTTTGGCCCTCGATGTTGCGCCGACCTGTGAACTAATCTAAGCTCATCCCCCTACACTATCCCATCATCGTCCATATGCTTATCCAAGGACCGTTTAAATGCCCCTAATGTGGCTGAGTTAACTACATTTGCAGGCAGGGCATTCCATGCCCTTACCACTCTCTGAGTAAAGAACCTGCCTCTGACATCTGTCTTAAATCTATCACCCCTCAATTTGCAGCTATGCCCCCTCATACTAGCCAATGTCATCATCCTAGGAAAAAGACTCTCACTGTCCACCTTATCTAATTCTCTGATCATTTTGTATGTCTCTATTAAATCCCCTCTTAGCCTTCTTCTCTCCAATGAGAACAGACCCAAGTCCCTCAGCCTTTCCTCATAAGACCTTCGCTCCAGAACAGGCAACATCCTGGTAAATCTCCTCTGCACCTTTTCCAATGCTTCTACATCCTTCCTGTACTGGGGCGACCAGAACTGTACGCAATATTCCAAGTGAGGCCGCATTAGCTTTTTGTACAGTTGCTGCATGACATCACTGCTCCGGAACTCAATCCCTCTACTAATGAAACCAAACACCCCATATGCCTTCTTAACAGCACTATCAACCTGGGTGGCAACCTTCAGGGATCTATGTACCTGGACACTAAGATCCCTCTGCACATCCACACTACCAAGAATCTTTCCATTGACCCAGTATTCTGCCTTCCTATTATTCTTCCCAAAGTGCATCACCTCACATTTATCTGCATTGAACTCCATTTTTCAGCCACCTTTCAGCCCAATTCTGCAGTTTATCCAAGTCTCCCTGCAACCTGCAACATTCTTCCACACTGTCCACCACTCCACCGACTTTAGTGTCATCTGCAAACTTACTAACGCATCCACCTATGCCTGCGTCCAAGTCATTTATAAAAATGACAAACAGCAGTGGTCCCAAAACAGATCCTTGTGGCACACCACTAGTAACCGGACTCCAGGCTGAATATTTTCCATCAACCATCACTCGTTGCCTTCTTTCAGAAAGCCAGTTTCTAATCCAAACTGCTAAATCTCCCTCAATCCCATGCCTCCGCATTTTCTCCAATAGCCTACCATGTGGAACCTCATCAAAGGCTTTACTCAAGTCCATGTACACTACGTCAACTGCCCTACCCTCATCCACATGCTTGGTCACCTTCTCAAAAAACTCAATGAGGTTTGTGAGACATGACCTGCCCTTGACGAATCCATGTTGACTATCTCCAATCAAATTGTTGCTTGCTGGATGATTATAAATCCTATCTCTTATAATCCTTTCCAAAACTTTTCCTACAACAGATATGGTATACAAAATTGTGAAAGGTCAAGATAGAGTAGACAGGAGTAGACAGGAGGAACCTATTTCTCTTGGCAGAGAGTTAAGAGTTCAGACAGAGGTCATAGATTCAAGCTAAGTGGCAGAAGGATTAAAGGAGATGCGAGGTAAAACGTTTTTATGGAGAGGGTGGTAGGTGTTGGAATTCATTGGCTGAGTTTGTGCTGGAGGCAGAGACCTAAACTCCTTTAAAAAGTACCTGGATCTGCATATTAAGTGCTGAAGCTGCAGGGCTATGGGCTGTGTGCAGTAAGATGGAAATAGTTTGGGTTGACATGGATAAGATGGACCCAATGGTCTTCTTCTATGCTGTATCATTTCTATGGCTCTATGGTTATTTACCCTGTCAAAGCTGCTCATAATTTTGAATGCCTCAATAAGGTCAGCTCAAAATGTTCTTTACTCCAAGAAGAATAAACCAATTTCTCTAATCTTTCCTTGTGTTTAAAATCCCTCACTCCTGTTATATTTCTAGTAAATCTCCTTCGTACTCTCTCCAGAATTTTAAGTAAGGTGCTCCGAACTGAACATAATACACCAAATGTGATCTGACCAATGACTTGTAGAGCTGTGGCATCACTTCCTTGTTTTATATTCTCTGCTTCCATTTATAAACCCTAAAGATCCTATAAACCTTCCTAACAACTGTTTCAACTTGCCTGGCCACCTTTAGAGAATCAGGCAAGTGAACCCCAAGGTCCCTCAGTTCCTGTATTCTCCTCAAGGTTTCACCAATGAACCTGTATTGTTTCTCCATTTTTCTTGTACTAAAATGCATTACCTCATACTTGTCTGCATTGAAATTCATCTACCAACAGTCTATCCATCTGACCAACTTATCAATTCACTATTCTACCATCTCAGTATCATATACAAATTTAGAGATTTTCCCCTAAACATCCTACTCCAAGTTATTTATACAAATCAGAAAACGCAAGGGTGCCTGGGGAATATTACTATTAGCCCGTCTCCAATCTAAGATATGCCCATATATACCAAGATTCTCTGATTCCTGTCTTTTAGCCAACTTCTAATCCAGGCTTCCAAGGACTCGTCAATCCCAAACATTTCTAATTTGCTAACCAAAATGCCAGTATCACCATATCAAATATTTTCTGAATGTCCAAATATACAACATTCATGGCATTGCCCTCATCCATGGCCTGTGTCACCTTGTCAAAGAACTCAATCAAATTTGTCAGACATGATCTGTCCTTGACTAACTATGTTGACTGTCTAGTATTAACTCGAAGTGTATATTTACCTAATCCTGTACTATGGTGTCCAACTATTTTCCCATTATTGACTTCAAGCTGACAGTGAAAGGGTACAAAAAAGATTTACAAAGATGTTACAGAGATTGGAGTGTTTGAGTTATACCCCAGCTGGGTTCTTACTGAGAACAAGTTTCAGAATATTTAGTTACAAATTACAAATTACAATGTCTAGTAATTCAGACCTGTGCCTAATATTCATGTGCTCCAACTCACACTTCCCATTGCTACCAGTATCATAAACTCTTTTTGCAGCACTGCAGTCAGATTGTTCAGACCATATTCCTTGAATTGACTTGTGTAGCTACCACCTCCCATTCCTTCCCATTGTTTGACTACAGTGTCTTCTGACCATCTGGATCCCCAGCTGGATGGGCCTGGACTTTTTTTCCCTGGAGCATTGAAGGCTGATGAATGACCTTACAGAGGTTTAGAAAACCATGAGAGGCATAGCTAAGGTGAATAGCCAAGATCTTTTCCCCAGGGTAGGATACTCCAAAACGAGAGGACAAAGGTTTAAGATGAGGGGGAAAGATTTAAAATGGACCTGAGGGGCAACTTTTTCACACAGTGTGGTGTGTATATACCAGAGAAAGTGGTAGTGACATGTACAATGATAACATTTAAAAGACATTTGGACAGGTACATGGATAGGAAAGGTTTAGAGGGATATGGGCCGAATGCAGGCATCTGGGACTTGTTCATTTAAGGAAAACTGGTCAGCATGAGTGAGTTGGGCCAAAGGGTTTGTTTCCGTGGTGTATGGCTCTATAACCCTATGACAATCCGCAGTGGTTTCATAATCGTCAGTTGATTTTAAATTCAAGAATTTTTAAAATGAAATTCAAATTCCACCATTTGCTTTGGCAGGATTTGAACTTGGGTCCACAGAATAATAGCTGAATTTCCTGAAATAAATAGGCTTGCTATAATAGCACTGGAACATCATCTCCCATGTAATAAATATGCCACAGTACATCACAGAATATAGAACATAGACCATAGAACATTACAGCACAGTACAGGCCCTTCAGCCCATGATGTTGTGCCGAACTTTTACCCGAAACCTAAGGTCTATCTAACCTCCACCGCTACCTTATACTATCATCCATATGCCTATCTAATAGCCGCTTAAATGCCCCTAATGAGGCCGACTCCACTACCCTCTCCGGCAATGCATTCCATGCTCTTACACTCTCGGAGTAAAGAACCTACCTCTGACGTCTCCCCAATGTCTACCTCCTTTCACTTTAAAACTATGTCCACTTGTAAAAGCTATCTCCACCCTAGGAAAAGTCTCTGGCTGTCCAGTCTATCTATACCTCTGATCATTTTGTACACCTCCATCAAGTCACCTCTCATCCTTCATCGTTCGAAAGAGAAAAGCCCTAGCTCTCTCAACCTTTCCTCGTAAGACCTTCACTCTATTCCAGGCAACATCCTGGTAAATCTCCTCTGCACCTTTTCTAACACTTCCACATATTTCCTGTAATGAGGTGACCAGAACTGGACACAATACTCCAAATGTGGTCGAACTAGGCTTTTGTATAGCTGGACCATAACTTCACGGCTCTTGAACTCAATCCCTCTGTTAATGAAAGCTAACACACCATACGCCTTCTTAACAACTCTACCCACCTGGGTGCCAGCTCTCAGGGAACTGTGAACATGAACCCCAAGATCTATCTGCTCCTCTACACTGCCAAGAATCTTTCCGTTAACCCTGTATTCTGCTTTCAAGTTTGTCCTTCCAAAATGAATCACCTCACACTTTTCAGGGTTAAACTCCATCTGCCACTTCTCAGCCCAGCTGTGCATCCTATCAATGTCCCTTTTGTAACCTAGAACAGCCTTCCGCACTGTCCACATCGTGACCCACCTTCGCATCATCCGCGGACTTGCTAATCCACCCTTTCACTCCTTCATCCAAATTATTTATAAAAATCACAAATAGAAGAGGACCCAGAACAGATCTTCGTGGTACACCACTGGTAACTGAACACCATGTTGAATACTTTCCGTCCACTACAACCCTTTGTCTTCTAAGGGCCAGCCAATTCTGAATCCAATCTGCCACATTTTCCTCTTTCCCATGCCTCCTTACCTTCTGCATGAGCCTACCATGGAGAACCTTATCAAATGCCTTACTCAAATCCATGTATACCACACCACTGCTCCACCTTCATCCACGTGTTTGGTCACCTCTTCAAAGAATTCAATAAGGTTTGTGAGGCATGATCTACCCTTCACAAATCCATCCATCCATTCATCACGGAGGACAGTTGTTATAAGTTGTAAGAGAGTTGATTGGAGAGGTAGATACAGCCTGCAATGCAATCTAATTTTGTAAAACATGTTGGTATCTTCAATTCTAATACATGGAATTAAAGATTACAGATTGTAGCTTATACGGATGCTTGTGAGATTGGAGATGCAGCAGGGAGGGACTAAAGCTTGCCGTTTCAGTGCCCCATGCAAATTTCCACATAACATGGTCTTATAAATATTGAAAGTAAATGCCTTGATCTTGCATAAATGCAGGAGGAGTACCCTACTTTGCTGAAAAGATTATTAATGGTGATGAATAGAGGACACTGGAGATATGAATAAGGACAAAGAGGAACCTGGTTTAAAAATATGTACTTTGTTTTCCACCAACCATCACAACATTAGCCAAATGATCATCTGTCCTTAAGAGATCTAGTCTGGTTGTTTTTCTGGATCCTTGTGGGTTATGGGTTGTTCCTGGAACAAAAGTGGACTAATATTAGTTTTTAGGTGCATACATTATGATACACAATTGATTTGATGCATTTGGTATGCAAACATTAAACTGTTTGCTCACTATGGTCTTCTTGGTATGTAACCCAGCAATATTGTGTGATGCTATCTCAGCAGAGGCCCAGATATACGTATAGCTAGCATAAGTGGTAGCCAGCCTACAATTCCTTAAGGCAGCCTGCTGTTAAAGTGGGTGAGGTGTGGTGCTAGATTTGACGTGTGGTGCATTCTAGCTGCGGCATGTAGTAGAACTGTCTCCAAAAGAGGAATAAAAGTATCAATAGAGTAACAGACCAAGAAAGAATTGCCAGGCTTTCTGATACAGTGCTGTATGTCTTAGTCCAGGATAAGAAGAAGAGGAGAAAGATCATGTTTCCATAGATGGTCAGAAGGCACTTCAGCCAAACAGTGGGAAGGTAGCCAGGGAAGTCAATTCAAGGGGTATGACCTGAACGATCTGGCTGCAGTATTGCAAAAAGTGTTTATGACACTGGTAGCAATGGGAAGTGTGAGTTGGAGCTCATGAAAATTAAGCATGCGTCTGAATTTCAAGAGATTATAATTTGAAACTAAATCTTCTGAAACTTGTTCTCACTAAGAGATTTGCCTGTTTCATGTTAAAAGAACTAATATATTGACATATCATGACAACAGTTAGTGACAGCTGGTTGCAGTGTTGGTTGAATATTCTACAGGACTGATCATTGGCTAATTCTCTAAACCCTTTCTAGTTAATACTGGAAGATTACAGTTATCAGATTATACAGCCTTACCAGTTGAAACTCATGATAGCTACCCCACTTAACCCAGGACTGTTTAACAAGCAACAATCAGAATACAAGTGCTTCGACGTATTGAGTAGCACAGCAGCCTCCTCCTTGGAAGGAAATTATATTCAGTAAGCACTCACTTAGCTTTGCAGTTTATGCTTTGGTGGAAAAGACTCGTGAGATTAAAAAATAAATATAGAGGTACTTGAATCCAAGCTCAGTGTCCAGTAGCAACCCAGATCTATTGTATCCATAGATTTGAGGTTGCGAAGTGGCAGGGGGGAGGGGAGCATAGTAGTCAAAATCAGTCACTTAAATTTTCCAGGCTTGTGAGTAGATATGTGAAACACACACATTGACTGAAATTGAACTGTACTTACACAATAGTGCAGCTTAACTTTATTTCAGTCAAGATCCCAACCAGAATGTGAATGGGATTACCAGGAGTATTCTCGGTGCTTTTCAGCGGTCTCCTCCACCAAATAATTAATTAATTTCACCATTTCTAAATTTTGAGACTTGGGAATTATGCAATACACCATTTTGTTTCACTGTTTTGGTGCGAAACACGGCCATCTTAAGTCCCATTGAAATCAACACAATCAATACATTGAAATCTCTACACTTGGCATGTGTAGAGATTGTAATAAGATTAGCCAGGTGGAACTCATAGAATATGAGTTCTCTGATTGGGATTGTTAATCTGGACCTCTCAGGGAGACCTGGCTGACAGATAAGAACAGGAGGTCCGTAAATATTGCCCTTATTGGATTTTCCTTGGTACTGCTTCACTGACCACATTAGTGTTTTTTTTCAATTTAACATTTATTGCCTGCCCCTAGTTGCCCTTGAGAAGGTGGTGATGAGCTGCCTTCTTAACCACTGTAGTTGAAATGCTGTGGGTTGACCTACAATGCCAATAGGAGGGAATTCCAGAATTTTGACCAAGCAACAGCGAAGGAATGGCGATACATTTCCAAATCAGGACGATGAGTGGCTTGGAGGGGAACTTGAAGGTGATGGTTTTCCCACATATCTGCTGCCCTTGTCCTTCTAGATGGAAGTGGTTGTGGATTTGGAAGGTGTTGTCTGAGGATCTTTGGTGAATTTCTGCAGTGCATCTTGAAGATAGTACACAGTGCTGCTGCTGAGTGTTGGTGGTGGATGGAGTGGATGCTTGTGAACGTAGTGGTAATCAAACAGGCTGCTTTGTCCTGGATAGTGTCAAACTTCTTGAGTGTTGTTGGAGCTGCACGCATCCAGGCAAGTGGGGAATATTCCATCACACTCCTGACTTGTGCCTTGTAGATGGTGGACAGGCTTTGAGGAGTCAGGAGGTGATTTCCTCGCCGTAGTATTCCTAGCTTCTGGCTTGCTTTTATGAGGTCAGTCCAGTTGAGTTTCTGGTCCATGATAACCCCTAGGATGTCGATAGTGGGTGAGTCAGTGATGCTAACACCATTGAATGCCAAGGGGGTGTGGTTAGATTATCTCTTATTAATGATGATCATAGCCTGGCATTTGTGTGATACGAATGTTACTTGCCACTTGTCAGCCCAAGCCTGGATACAGTCCAGATGTTGTTGCATTTGAACACGGGTTGCTTCAGTATCTGAGGAGTAGCGAATGGTGCTGAACATTGTGCAATCATCAGCAAACATCCCCACTTCTGACCTTATGGTGGAGGGAAGTTCATTGATGAAGCAGCTGAAGATGATTGGGTCAAGAACACTAGCCTGAGGAACGCCGGCAGAGATGTTCTGGAGCTGAGGTGATTGACCTCCAACAACCACGACCATCTTCCTATGTGTCAGGTATGACTCTAGCCATCAGGGAGTTTGCCCCCAATACCCATTCATTCCAGTTTTGCTCAGGCTTCTTGATGCCACACTGAGTCAGATACAGCCTTGATGTCAAGGGCTGTAATCTCACCTCAGCTCTGGAATTCAGCTCTTTTGGCGATGTTTGAACCAAGGCTGTAATGAGTTGCCTTGGTGGAACCCAAACTGGGCATCACTGAGCAGGTTTTTGTTGAGCTGGTGCTGCTTGATAGCACTGTTGATGACACATTCCATCACTTTACTGATGATTGAGATTAGTCTGATGGGGCGGTAATTGGTGGGTTGGATTTGTCCTGCTTTCAACGTACAGGCCATACTTGGACAAAATTTTTCACATTGTCGGGTAGATATCAGTGCTGTAACTGTACTGGAACAGCTTTGCTAGGGGAGCAGCAAGTTCTGGAGCACAAATCTTCAGTACTATTGCCAGGATGTGGTCAGGGCCCATAGCCATTGCAGCATCCAGGGTCTCCAACAGTTTCTTAATATCATGTGGAGTGAATCGAATCGGCTGAATACTGGTATTTGTAATGCTGGGGACCACTGGAGGAGGCCAACGTGGTGGTGGAAGTATTGAATAACATTTTTGCACAAGGTTTCTTTTTAAAGAGTCCCTGCACCCACGGGTGATATGGAGGAAGAATAAGCAATACTGCTGTGAAGTAGTGGTGTAGGGGAAAAAGGAAAAAAAGAACAGCAGGTCAGACATCCTGTTCACTGTCAAAGCCGGTTCTGAGGGAGCTGGATTGGTGTCAAAGACTCTACATGTTCAAATAAAGTGTGACTTGGTGACGGGGTGCTGACCTCTGTGGAGTTATTAATGTGGGATTAATGATGTAACCATGCTGAAGCATCTACTAGCTGAAGCCCAACTGGACTTCAAGCAGGCACAAAAACTGGTTTTATCATTTTAAAATATGTCAAATGGAGTATATAAGTTGCAGGGTATTCTAATGGAAATGCCAGCCTAATTGAGCTTGGGGAACACCACTTGAGTGCAGGCAATTGAATAGACTCACTCAAGACATATCCTGAATAGAGGGATTCCAGGTCAGCCAACAGCAAAACCCTGAAACAAAGCCAAGCCTTGGTCAAACAGTTAAAATTTTCTTCAAATCTTGGCCAGTAAGCTATTGTAGTTGCTGCCAGTATGAAGACTCAAGACAGCAACAAAGTCCCAGTAGACCTAAATTGAGTAAAAAAAACTCATGGGTCAATATCCATGAGAGTGCACACTCTGGAAAGTCCACCTATATCTGGTTTATTTTTCACGTAGCAAAGCCAAATCAGAACCATCCAAATCAGAACCAATCAAAATAAACAATTCTACTTGAAACTTCTCCTGAATGTGTACACTGATCTTCCTAATAGGATCCATAATGAAATTATATCATCCATAAGATGTAATACTATACCATCCTCAAATTTTTATGATTTTATCAAATCTATTTGGATGCAGGCTTTTGAGTTCATTAACTGATTCGATTTCATCACATATGACCTGTTCTGCGACAGTGGGCGCAGTTTGAATCTTATGAATTGTGAACTACACCAAGATCTGTACATATTGGTACCACCACAGTTGGACCACAGGTATCCCCTGGGCAAAAAGTTTTGGGAGCCAAGATGAGCTTGCATAATAGCATTGCAATGTGATTCTACCAATGAATGTTATTGGTGATCTATTATATGATATTCAGCAGTCTCTTTGTGGGTGGTACCATGGAGTGTGCTATTTGCCTTTCAGGATGCAAACTGCTGTCAGCTTGGAACCAGATCTGTATCAACTTTATGTTTCATCTTTGTGGCCTGCCTTTTCAGGACATATGGTGTGTATGGTTATAAAACCTTCTAATCATCTTCTGAATTTTGCCTTTTACTTGACTCTCAACTTAACAGTTTACTTGTTATCAAATAGAATTAGAATGGGTATTAGGTTTTATTATGATGTGTACTCAAGTACAGAAGTACAAGAGTGCAGTGAAAAGTTTACAATGTCACCCTTCACAGCACCATCTTAGGTGCAAAGTACCTGTGTTAAGAAGTTGGATAGTGTATTGTCATAGAATCCCGACAGGGTGGAAACAGGCCATTCAGCCCAACAAGTCCTCACTGACCCTCAGAGCATCCCACCCAGACCCACACCCCTATAACCCACCTAATCTACACATTCCTGAAGACTATGGGACAATTTAGCATGGCCAATCCACCCAGCCTGCACATCTTTGGGCTGTGGGAGGAAACCCACACAAACACAAGAAGAATGTGGAAACTCCACACACAGTCACCTGAAGGTAGGATTGAACCCAGGCTCCTGGTGCTGTGAGGCAGCAGAGCTAACCACTGAGCCACTGTGCCACCTTAGTATTGTTGAATTGGAAGGCAGAAGGTTAGAATTTGTTGGTAAAAAAGATCGTGAGGAAAAGAGTGCCATGGTCCCTTTAAGAGCTTATGCTTTGTCTGTCCTTGGAAATTTATAAATGCAGGTGCACAAAGTGCCCAAATAGAAACATTTTTGTATGGAACAGCCAAGCAGCATTTCTTCCAAGGCAACAAATTTGAATTTTGCCAATTAATTTAAACCAAGCACCTTGATGCAGAAAGCCAATTGAATTTAAATCTGATGGTGTTGACAACCTGAAACTAATCATATTATAAGAATTTGATTATTTCATTAGGGGTATATAAGACAAGGGCATTTGAACAATTGGGGAGAGCCATTGGCCATCTGCCAGAGTTAGCACCATTCAACTCTCAGAGAAAGCCCATCTAATTAATCAAAGGTACCATTGTATTTTAGCTCCATGCCCTCATTGAAGAAATTATGGGGATAAAACATCCCTGATACCAGAATCAGTGGAAGAAAGGCATTTGTGAAGAGAACGGAGAAGACAGCATTTTCCAGGAGGCAGTCTGTGCAAATTTGGAGAGATTAAGTTATAATTCATTATTCTCTTATTAATTGGGTTTATTAAGTGGGACTTGTGTTTATTTGAACAGTATTCCAGTAGAATTTATTTTGGTTAAGAAGTAGTTAGTAGTCTAAGGGGGAATTGTTGTTTTGTTAGTAATTCTGTTAATTTGTTCATGGTTAGGGTTAAACAAGTAAATTGTTTCTCAGTATTTAAAAAGTGGAGATCATGAATTATCTTTCTTTTAACAGATAATGTGGGGAAAGGTGAGATTCTCTGGGTGTTCTGGTGTGTGATTATTAAAGGGAATCTCCTACTCCCATCTTAACAGATTGGAGCTTGCGTTTTAGTTTAACTTTCAGAGGGGTTCAGCTATTCCTCCTCCAAATCAAAATTGGGGGCCCGTCCGGGATCGGGACAGTTCATGTATGGGATCTGAATAGACCTGAATGGACTCAGACAGATTAAAACAGACTTGGAGATTAGTGTCTTAGATCTTTAAATAAAACTTAGGTGAGAAAAATCTGTTTAATTTCAGTTACTTGTCATTAGCTAAAATAAAAGTGAAGGAAATGTCTCCTAACATTGCTAAAGGGGTTCTGGGGTTTGAAGATGCTTCCCAAATTTGTCAAGAAAATTTAAAAAAAAACGTTGAAGGATATATTGTTAGTATTAGCAAACAGGTTAGAATTGGGTTTAACTAGGGACAAGAGGAAAGCTGAAATTGTGAGGGAGTTGGTCAAGCACCTAGCTATATCAAAGAAATAGGCAAGTGTGGTGGAGTTAGAGAAAATTAAATTGGAAGTTAGATAACTGAAGTTAGAAGAGAAAGAAGACCCATGTTAGAAGACAAAGAAAGGGAGAGAAGGTTCTTAGCTGTTCAAAGAGAAAGAGAAGATAGGGAAAGAAAACAGAGCAGAGAAGGAAAAAGAAAGACAGAGAAAAAGAGAGGATGTTTGAGTTGGAAAAGATGAAGTTGGAACTTGAAGCAAAAAGACATCAAATGGCAGAAGTAAAAGTACAAGATAGAAGTGAGGATGAGCAAACTCATCGTAGCCAACAGCCTAGTAAGGATACATACAAATGTGTCCAAACATTACCAAAATTTGATGAAAGAAGATGTAAAAGCCCTTTTCATTTCATTTGAGAAAATTGCTAAGCAGATGAATTGGCCAGAGACTGTGTTGGTAATGTTAATTCAGACTTAGTTGGTAGGCAGGCCTAGTGAGATGTTTGCAGCCCTGTCAGATGAGGTGTTGAGAGATTATGAAGAGATTAAACAGGCTATTTTGAATGCCTACAAAATGTTACCAGAAGCATATAGACAACAGTTCAGAAACATAAAGAACGAACCAGGACAGAGTTATGTCGAGTTTGAAAGAATTAAACAGAGCACTTTCAATAGGTGGGTGAGAGCATTAAAGAAAGAAAAGACATAGGAGGATCTTAGAGAGATTATTCTACTGGAGGACTTTAAAAGCTTACTTCCAGAGATGATAAGAACTCATGCTGAGGAGCAGAAAGTTACCAAAGTAAGAAGAGCTGTAGAGATGGTTGGTTGAATATGTATTAGTGCATAAATTGAAATTTAGCTTTCGAAAGCAATTTCATTCCATGAAGAGGTAGAAATTGTGAAAAAGGGAGACCCTTCAAAGAAAAACAAAAAGTAGATCACACTGGGAACAGTTTATCACAGGTGAGAAAAGAAACCCAAGAAAGTTAAAAGGATGCAAGAGGCCTCAGTTGTTTTCACTGCAATGGAGTGGGACACAAAGTCACATCGCCAGAGGTTTGAGAAAGACACTGGGAAAAAGGATGTGGTGAAAGATGTTAAACCAGTAGGATTAGTTGAATCAGTGAAGGAAATCCCAAAAGGTGTGAAGATCTGCAGGAGAGTGCACAGCCTAGTTACAGGCTGGATAGCGAGACTGCGCTCGATCCCTACAAAGACTTCATCTCTGTGGGTAAGGTTTACTTAGTAAGAACAGGGGGAGAAGGTATAGAAGTTACTAGTCAGTCTCTAATAGTAAGAGATTAATGTATTTGCACACCTCTGAAATGTTACCTGAGAGAGTGGTAATCTGCAGAATAGATGGACAGAGATTTGGCGTTCCCCTGTGCAAGATCAGGTTGGAAAGTCGAATCAAAGAAAGTCTAATAATACTTCCTGTCTGTATGCTACTGGCAACATAATCTGGTGCAGTTCTGTCCATTTATCCTGTGCACTAACCTGCCAAGGTCTCCACTTTCATCCTAGGGTTGTATCCCTGAGATAATAACACTCAGGAATACATTCTGATTCCCTTTCCAAGTGGGCTTTATAACATAGATCTTACATAGTCTCACCTTTTTGTTGTAATTCCAGTAATCTTGTAGGATTATACACCTCTACTGATCCTCTACCTGTGTAGGTTCTTTCTTTAACATTTCGTCAAATGGGGTGTCAGCTAACTGGACCTCAACTCCTTCATCTTTCTCTTTATTTTCCCCTTTTGCTTTAACCTTTGACTGTGGGATCTTGTCACCACACAGTCTGGAAAATTTCCAGGGTATTTTTCTTTTAACTCCCCAGTTCCCTGGTTTGCTTTCGGCTTCTCCACTACAAGGGGTGTAGCTCCCACTTTTGTTCCTGCCAGGTCGTTACCAAAAACAAACTGTATTCCTGGAATTGACACTCTTTAATCACTCCCACTTTCACTTCCCCTATTGTATATGTATTGTATATTGTATATGTATATTGTATTATGGGTAGCATATGAATTACCGGTAGGAGGTCATTTAGGAATGAGAAAGACTCAGGCTAAGACACAAAAGCACTTCTATTGGCCTGGATTGCATAAGGATGTAGTTGAATTTTGCCATACCTATCATACTTGTCAAGTGGTAGGAAAGCCACAGGCATTAATAAAACCAGCACTTTTGATACCAATTCCTACATTTGAAGAATCTTTCATGTGGGTTATGATTGATTATGTAGGTCTCCTCCCTAAAACCAAAAGTGTGAACCAGTATTTGCTAACTATAATGGATATGTCTACCAGATTTCTGGAGGCAATTCCATTACGGAGTGTAAAGGCAAAAAAGGTTGTGGAAGAGTTGGTTGCTTTCTTGACATGTTATGGCCTACCCAGGGATATTCAGTCAGATTAAGCGTCTGATTTTACTGCAAACTATTTAAAGAGGTCATGGATAGTTTAGGCATCAAACACTTTAAATCAAATGCATTCCATCCTGAATCCCAGGGACCATTGGAAAGATGGCATTAGACAGTAAAAACCTTACTGAAGGCTGACTGAAAGGATTAGCCAAATGATTGGGATAAAGGTATCCCATTTATACTATTCACCATTAGAGATGCCCCAAATGAATCGACTCAGTTTACTCCATTTGAATTGAAATTCCAACACAAAGTTAGAGGGCCTCTAAAATTAATTAAGGAAAAGTTGATAGGTCTAAAGTCAGAGATCTCACAGTTGGATTATGCATTTGAGGTGAGAGAAAGATTAAACATAGTAGGTGAATTAGCTAGACAACATCTGAAGGTGGCACAACATCTAATGCAGTAAGAAGCAGATAAGAAATCTAAGATTCAGATATTTACCCATGGGGATAAAGCATTGGTGCTGTTACAAGTGGTAGGAGACCCCTTTAAAACAAAGTATAATGGTCCCTATCAGATTGAGAAAAAGTTGAGTCAGATGACTTATCTGGTAAAGATGCCATCCTCGAAGAAAGAGTTGCTTCAATTTTTGGGACATAGCAAATTTTACCCAAAGTTTGTGCAGAACTTTAGTAGCATGGTGGCACTGTTGACAGATTTGCTAAAGAAGAACATGTAATTTTGGTGGCCAGAACAATGCCAGGAGG
Organism: Ginglymostoma cirratum; assembly: GCA_024137785.1. NCBI lineage: Eukaryota > Metazoa > Chordata > Chondrichthyes > Orectolobiformes > Ginglymostomatidae > Ginglymostoma > Ginglymostoma cirratum. Next base: position 79,123,130 of record JAHRHZ010000012.1, read on the forward strand.
CTTTTGAGAGTTTAAAAGCCGTATTAACCACCACACTTGATTTAGCTACATTAAATTTCTCAATCCTTTATACTCTCTATCGACACCAGCAATATACGGGTTGGAGCTGTGTTGATGCAGGATGGTGATGGTAGAATTCAAAGGTCAACTGGTTACTTCTCTAAGAAATTCAATATTCATCAGAGAAAATACTCCGCCATTGAAAAAGGATTATCGAGTTTGATACTGGCCTTACAACATTTTAATGTGTATATTACTAACAATATTTTGGAGACGATTGTGTTACATAGATCATGACACACTCATTTTTTTGGAAAGATTTGAGGACAAAAATATGAGACTATTTCATTGGAATCTTATGTTACAAACTTGTAATTTAAGGATTGTACATGTTGCAGATTGTAAAAATTTTGTTGCAGATGCGTAATCATGGGTTTATAGAAAATGTGCAGATAAGAAAGAACTGGCATGGTCCAATGTTGTATATATTTAAAATTAGTCTGAAAGGTATAACTTTAGAGTGTCAAACTGCATATTTTGTGGTAATAGTGTTAAGATTTATGAATAAAAGAAGCCATCTTTTCATAATAATGCTTCTTTTTTCTTAAGGGACGAAGTTGGATAGAATATTCATGAATTGGAAGGCAGGAAGTTAGAATTTGTTGGTAAAAATGGTTGTGGGGAAAAGAGTGCCATGGTCCCTTTAAGAGCTTGTGGTTTGTCTGTGCATGGGCGTTTATAAATGCAGGTGCACAGAGAATGCCCACATAGAAGCATTTTTATATAGAACAGCTGACACTCTGGCTCTTTCCCTTCCATAACACCTGTGTTGTACCATCTTGTTGTTTTGGGATCTGGCTTGAGCTTTGAAACCAGATTTCCTGCACATGTGTATTTAATATCCCTTGGTGCCAGCCATATGCTTTACCGAGGTACGGTGCATTCTAAATGAGGTGTAAAATTGCATGAGAAACGTCACAAAGGCTCACGGGGTAAACCCTCCATAAATCTCCTTGAAATTGACACAACTGATTTTTTTTTTTGTGGGAAAAAAAACCCTTTGAATTCTATATTTGAACTCTCAGGAACATAAAGTTGACTCTTTGCTCCCTCACTCAAGCCTGACATGCTCAGTCCTAGAATCATTGAGTATATCTTTTTAATTTAGAACTATAATATAATTCTCAATTAGTTCTGCCACACCCCTTGCTCTTTTCCCTTTTCTATTATTCCTGAAAATTAGGCAAATGTGCATTTTATACAGGTAAAGGTGAGATACAATATAATGAATAAAGCTAGATCCTGCAGTCTTCATGTCTGCGTGACTTAATGTATTTGTGTTGGTGTTTTGCTTTAAATATTAGTCACATGTTTGTTATATTTTTCATACTGACATACAGAAACTACTGCCTTGTTGTCAGCATTTCTCTGAACAACAAAAATACATCCAAAAGAATGTGTAAAAGTGTTGGCTTCATTTACAAGTCTATGAGCACTGAAAACTCCATTTGCTAAGGACTTCTCTTTTCCTTCCCGTACCTGTGTGAATAGATAAAGCAGTTAAGCATAGAATAAATTGACTGTGAATGGAACTTGTACAATTTAGCAGGATGATTATGAATGCAGTCTTTCTTATAAATCTACTAATTATCATCTGCTTACATTCAGAATTTATGGTGTCGTATTATCAAAGCCTGGTGCTTTGTCCATCATTATTCTTAAGAAAGTTGTCTTCGTACATAGAACTGAGTGCTGTTTCATCACCTTGCATTAAAATTTTGTTAAAGATGTTTTGATGATTATTTTCATTTGCACTAATTAATATAACTAGGCCATTCAGCCTCTTAAGTCTGGTCCACCACTGTATAAGATCATGGCTGATCTGATTGTACAGGTAGTTCTGTTAACACGCGTGTTTCGTTAATGCGAATTGGCTGTAATGAGATTGATGAATAGTGGACACTGCCTGGATAACACAAACTTTCTGCTGTACAGGTATCACAATTTTCTATAGCAATTTCCCTATAGTGCGATCTTCCATGGCAATTTTCTATAGCATGGTTTTCTATAGCGCGAGGTCACGCAAAAATGCAACTATCGCGTTATAGGAGAACTACCTGTAACCTTAAATCTACATTCCTGCCTACCTCTGATAGCTTTTCACTCCTTTGTTTAATAAGAGCCTTTCTGCCTTTGCCTTTAATAAAAATATTCAAAACTATTCTTTCACCACATTTGCAGGTAGAGAGTTCCAAAGGCTCTCAATCCTCTGTGAGAAAGAAAATGCCAATTCTCTGTTTTAAATAGGTGACTCTGATTTTTAAATAATAACCTCTAGTTCTAGGGTCTCCCTCTTGAGCAAACGTCTTCTGCATATCTAGCCTGTTTCAATCAAGTCATCTCTTAATCTTCCAATTAGGTAAGAAAGTGAGTTGTGAAGAGGTCATAAGGAGTCTGCAAAGAAGTTTAGACAGGTTAAGTGAACAGGCAAAGATCATGCAAATGGTGTACAATATGGGAAATTGTGAAATTGGAAGAAAGAATTTTTAAAAATCACATTATCTAAACACGAAGAGGTTGGGGGCTCTGAGACGCAGAGAGATCTTGGTGTCCACATGCATGAATCACAAAGGTTATTATGCAAGTACAGCAAGTGATCAATAAAGTGAACAGAATATTATGTTTTATTGTGAGGGGAATTGAATGCAAGAGTAGGTTTTGCTTCAGTTATACAAGTCAAACTGCATTTGGAGTACAGTGTACCGTACTGGTCATCATACTTACAGAAGGATGTTAATGCATTGGAAGCAGTTCAGAGGTTTATAAGACCAATATCTGGAATGAATGATTTGCTATGGAAGGATAGGCTGGTGTTTAAGATCTGGTGTTAAGAAGAGTCAGAGGTGACTTAATTGAAATATATAATATTCTGAGTTGACTTGAACTGGGTGGATGTCAAAAGAATGTTTCCTCTTTCAGGAGAATCTAAAACTAGGGGCCATAATTTAAAAATGAGGAATTGCCCATTTTAGGCAGAGATGAAGATTTTTTTTCTTTCAGAAGATTGAGAGTACTTGGAATACCATTCCTCAAAGGCAGTGAAACAAAATCCTTAAATATTTTTAAGGCAGAGATAATTAGAGTTGATTATTATGGGGATGAAAAATTTATTTGAGGATATGCAGGAATATGGGTTGAGGTAAAGATCAAATCAGCCAAGATCTTTTTGAATGGTAGAACAGGCTTGAAGGGTTGAGTGGCCTATTCTTGTTCTTTGTCATATGTTCAAAGATGCAGTTCTAGCTTGTTCAACCTTTCCTTGTTAGAAAATCCTTTCTTTTCAGTTCAGGGATTTTACTTTTATTTTAGTGATGATATTCATGTAGTCTGTTTGTTGACTGTAGTTAATTTTCCTGAAATGAGGGCATTTCCTACATATGTTGACACTTGGCAGTATTCTCATTGACAAAAGGATGACTTCAGAGTCCCAAAGGGTAAAGTCGGCTCCATAAGAGGCAGGAGCAGTGTTAAGTGAGCAGAATATTAGTAGAACTGTTCCACTGAAGGCTTTTGATCAAGGCGAGCAATAGACATGAGTATCGACATGATTTCTAGCCACTTCCTACGGTCAACTGTCAGTTACCCATGGTAACACCAGTAAATAGTGCAACTTAGACAACTGGAAGGTCACACCACTGGACACCTTGGCCACATATTCTGCCTCCGAGTCCATGTGGTATTTGGGGATGGAGTGATCAGCAGTGATTCCAGCAAGGCTAATAGCAAAGAAAACATAATCTAGTTGTAAAGCAGCATTCAACATTTCATAATGGAAATTTAATCTCTCCCCCGATTTCAAATGTCATAGAATCCTGACAGTTTGGAAGCAGGCCATTCGGCCCATTGAGTCCACACCAACCCTTCTAAGAGCCTCCCACCAAGATCCACGCCTCTATCTAATCATTGCAACTCTGCATTTCCCACAGCTAATCCATCTAGCCTGCACATTCATGGATACTATGGACAATTTAGCATGGCCTAACCTGCACATCTTTGGACTGTGGGTGGAAAACTGGAGCAACCAGCCGAAACTCATGATTGAATGTATTGATTCAATATCACATCTTTCTGTTAATCTTTTACAGTGTTGGTTACATTGTCCCAGTTAAACTGATGGCCTTCATTGTCCGAGTGTGCTGATATTAGGGAAAGTTTGTCGTGTCGTTTTGCTGCCAGCCGATATTCGTTTATTCTGATGGCTAATTTCCTTCCTGTCTTTCCAATGTAATGTTTGTGGCAGTCATTGCATGGTATTTAATAAATCACGTTGCTTCTGCATGTCATGGGTATAGGGTCTCTAATCCTTGTGAATGTTTGTCGTGGTGTGACTGTGGGCTTGTATACTACCATGACTCCTAGTGGTTGTAGGAATCTCGTTGTCAGTTCTGATATGTTCTTGATATATGGCAGTGTGGCCAGCGTGTTAGGGCGTGCTATGTCCTCCTGTTGTTTTAGTATGCATCTGTGGATAAAGTTGCAGCGACATCCGTTCATAGCGGGGATTTTGTATAGGTGGTCTTCCTCTTTCCAGCATAGTTCTGGAACGTTGCAGTCAGTGGTGGCTCAATAAAATAGTGTCCTAACACAGCTTTGTTTGTGGACTTTGGGGTGGTTGCTGTGGAAGTTGAGGATTTGATCAGTGTGGGTTGCTTTTCTGTATACAGAAGTTTGGAACTCCCTGTTGGTCATACTCTCAACTCTGACATCCAGAAATCAAAGCTGATTGTTGTTTTCTTCTTCTCTCATGAATTTAATCCTGGCAAATATGTTGTTGATGAGGTGGTGGGTCTGTTCTAGTTTGGTGCATTTAATGATGACTAATGTGTCATGCACGTACCAGATCCACAGTTTACGTTGAATGTGAGGAAGGGTGATGTGTTCTAGTCTTTTCATGGCTGCTTCTGCAATGATTTCTGAGATGGGTGACCCCATAGGCATGCCATTGATCTGTTTGTATACTTGACCATTAAAGATGAAAAGCGTGGTGAGGCACAAGTCTAGTAGTTTGAGAATGTGGTCATTGTTGATGGAGCTGCTGGTCTGTGTTCCTGTTTCCGCCAGTAATGTGGCTAACGTTTCTTTGGCTAGTGGGATGTCATTTGACGTGAATAATGCTGTGACGCGAAAGGATACCATAATCTCATTGTTGCTAATTTTTATGTTCTTGAGGGTATTGAGTAGATGGAATAGACTGATCCATCAACTAGCTGTTTCAGTCTCTGTTGTAGGTCCTTGGCCAGTTTGTGTGAAGGTGTGCCTGGGAGGGAGACAATGGTTCTGAGGGGGATGTCTGATTTGTGTACATTAGGGACCCCGTAGAAGCGGGGGGTGTTTGTGCCTTCTGGTTTCATTCTCATGTAGTCCGTCTTAGTTATCTGTCCTGCATCCTTTAGTGTCTTCAGTGTCTGGGTGATCCTATTGCCTAGTTGCAGTGTTGGGTCTATCACCGCCTCTTAGTAAGTGTTTATATTGGTGAGTACTGCCTGTGCTTTCTCAATTTAGTACAACGTTGTTCGTAGTGATGGTCATGTGCCCTTTGTCCACTGGTAGGATTATAATGTTCTTGTCTTTCTTGAGTTTTTCTAGTGTTTTTCTCTGTGTCCCATTCGTTCCTCCAGCTTAGTGTGGGGTTCATAGTTTTTCAGATGGCTTGTTGTTTCTTCCGTGAGTTTGTTACCTTTTATTGTTGTTTCCAAGGCAGCCATGAAGTCTGTTCTGTTCGTATCTTTGTGGTTATATTTCAGTCTGCATAACAGGACAGCTTTCTCAGGTTCTGTGAGTCATCTGCTGAATAGGTTTCTTATCCAAGATAACAAGGTGTGGAGCTGGATGAATACAGCAGGCCAAGCAGCATCATAGGAGCAGGAAAGCTTGACGTTTCGGGCCTAGACCCTTCATCAGAGTTTGTTGTTGTCCTTGTCTTTGTGGTGGATCAGTTTGGTAAGTTTCTCCTGTAGCTTGTGTCTCTTCTTTGTTTTGGTCCTGTGTTGTTTGATGGTGATGGCCTGTTCTGGGTCGTAGTCCATTGCTGGTCTGTATTGTTTAGGTACTGCAATCTTTGGCATGAAATTTTCCTGGTCGTACTCGTAGAGTCGATTATGGGCTACATTACTCATTACTTGTAGCATTCTGCAACAGTTCTGTTTAACTGTTTTGTCTGCTGGTGGGTTGTTGAGTGGAGGTTTGTACTTAATTAATGCTACAGGCCAGCAGTGGATTACAACCCTAGAACAGGCAGGAAGGAAACTAGCCATCAGAATACAGGAACATCAGCTGCAGCAAAACTGACACAACAAACTTTCGCTAATATCAGTACACTTGGACGATGAAGGCCATCAGTTTAGCTGGGAAAACATAACCATAGTAGCCCAAGGTAAACATGGGCATGCACGGAAATTCCAAGAAGCATGGTTGTCAACCCATGATGCAATCAACAAACAGATAGAATTGGACCCCATATACAAACCCATACAGGATTGAACTGGAAATGACACAACTCACCATAACAGATCGGGCAGTATTAATTCCAAGTGGAGTCGAACAACATCGCTTCATTGGAGGCCTCACTGATGCTGTTACCTAGGATGGTGATGAAACATCTCAACGAAAACAAGCCAGCTCAGCAAGCAAGTCAACAACCTCATCCTTGTAACTCGTTTTTTCACCCTTCCAGTTTTATAACATCCTTCCTTATAGCAAGGTGACCAAACTGTATACATCACTCCAAATGTGCCTTACCAATGTCTTGCACAGCTATAACATAACGTTCCACCTCCTGTACTCAGTGCTATGACCGCTGAAGGCAAGCATGCCAAATGCCTTCTTCAATACTCTGTCTACCTGTGATGCCACTTTCAAGGAACAACACTCCCCAAGGCCCTACCATAAATCCTGTCCTGGTTCGTCTGATCAAAATGCAGGCTATCGCATTTATCTGAATAAAACTCCAATTGCCACTCCTCGGCACACTGGCCCAGTTGATTAAGATCCCTTTGTATTCTTAGCTAACCTTCTTCACTGTCCACCATAGAACCAATTTTGGTATCATTCACAAATTTACTAACTGTGCCAGTTTATGTAAATGATGAACCACAGCGGATTTAGCACTGATCGTAGAGCACCTTAACCTTGTAACCCTGCATTTCCCATGGCTAATCCACCTAAACTGCACATTCCTGGTCACCATGAGCAATTTAGCATAGCCAATCTACTCAACCTGTAGGTCCTTGCACTGTGGGAGGAAACTGGAACACCTAAAGGAAACCCATGCAGACACGGGGAAAATGTGCAAACTCCACACAGTCACCCAAGGGTGGAATCAAACCCGATACTGGCACTGTGAGGCAGCCGTGCTAACCATTGAGCCATCATGCCATCCTTGATCCTTGTGGCACAGGCCCCCTGTCTGAACAGCAACCCTCTATCTCCTACCATCAAGCAAATTTTGTATGCAATCAGCTAACTCTCTCTATCCCATGAAATGTAACCCTACCAGTCAGTCTACTATGCAAAACCTTGTCAAAGGCCTTGCTAAAGTGTATTTATGTAATGTCTACTGCTCTGCCTCCATGTATATTCTTGGTCACCTCTTCAAAAATTTCCATCAAATTTGTGAGACAGGATTTCCCACACACAAAGTAATGCTGACTATCCCGAATCAATCCTTGCCTTTCCTGACAGTGCAGTACTCTCTCAGTACTACATTGGAGTGTCAGCTGATTTTTGTGCTCCTGGAATGGGTTTTAAACCCAGAATATTATGACTCAATGGATTTAGAAGCCAAAGGGAAATAAGTGAAAAAATTGAATCAAGAACATTAGAAGCTATGCCTTCATTCAGTGATGTCACCTTGGACGTGCTGTTGAGCGTTGTGAAGACCCAAAATTTTATTTCCTGAATAGCAACGGGAAGAAGTTGACTGGTTACAGATACAGAGAATTTTGTCAATAAAAGTACAGTACCGCACACCAGGATACAATATAGGAAGCAGTTCAATGCACCATGCAGAGTAGGAAAAGTGAGAGAAATTGTACATCTGCCTACATCCTAATTTAAGTTTCATCCCAACCTTCTCATTTTGCTTTCTCCAGCAGAGAAGGTCTCACAATAAATTACTTTACAACTGTACCTATATGTCTGTCTCTATGCAATTCCTCACATCTCCATCTGTCTAGCCAAACAATGACACTCATTCTCAGCCTTATGAAATGTTAAGCTTTTCTAGAATAGCTACTCTAAACAAAAGTTCTCTATCCAATCTACCAACATATGCTGCAACATTGTGTGAACACATACAATGACAGTCACTCAAGTATATTTATTTTTCCATTCCTTATGTGAATAATGAATATAGAACCCAAGAGCAAGCCAGAGAACAAACTCTCCTCAGATCTCAAAGCGAGCAAACACCGAAGAGGAGGTAGTGAATGTAATGACTTTTCAGTTCATCTGGCCTTTCAGAACATAGAACATAGAACATTACAGCGCAGTACAGGCCCTTCGGCCCTTGATGTTGCACCAAATTGTGAAAACAATCTGAAGCCCATCTAACCTGCACTATTTCATTATCATCCAAATGTTTATCCAATGACCATTTAAATGCCCATAAAGATGGCGAATCTACTACTGCTGCAGGCAGGGCATTCCACACCCTTACTACTCACTGAGTAAAGAACCTACCTCTGACATCTGTCCTATATCTATCACCCCTCAATTTAAAGCTATGTCCCCTTGTGTCAGCCGTCACCATCCGACGAAAAAGGCTCTCACTGTCCACCCTATCTTGTATGTCTCTATTAAGTCACCTCTTAACCTTCTTCTCTCTAACGAAAACAGCCTCAAGTCCCTCAGCCTTTCCTCATAAGACCTTCCCTCCATACCAGGCAACATCTTGGTAAATCTCTTCTGCACCCTTTCCAATGCTTCCACATCCTTCCTATAATGCGGCGACCAGAACTGTATGCAATACTCCAAGTGCGGCCGCACCAGAGTTTTGTACAGCTGCAACATGACCTCATGGCTTTGAAACTCAATCCCTCTACCAATAAAACCTAACACACCATACGCCGCCTTAACAACCCTATCAACCTGGGTGGCAGCTTTCAGGGATCTATGCACATGGACACCGAGATCTCTCTGCTCATCCACACTACCAAGAATCTTACCATTAGCCCAGTACTCTGTGTTCCTGTTACTCCTTCCAAAGTGAATCACCTCACACTCTTCCGCATTGAACTCCATTTGCCACCTCTCAGCCCAGTTCTGCAGCTTATCTATGTCCCTCTGTAACCTGCAATATCCCTCCGCACTATCCACAACTCCACCGACTTTAGTGTCATCTGCAAATTTACTAACCCATCCTTCTACGCCCTCATCCAGGTCATTTATAAAAATGACAAACAGCAGTGGCCCCAAAACAGATCCTTGCGGTACACCACTAGTAACTGAACTCCAGGATGAACATTTCCCATCAACCACCACCCTCTGTCTTCTTCCAGCTAGCCAATTTCTGATCCAAACCGCCAAATCACCCTCAATCCCATGCCTCTGTATTTTCTGCAATAGCCTACAGTGGGGAACCTTATCAAACGCTTTACTGAAATCCATATACACCACATCAACTGCTTTATCCTCATCCACCTGTTTGGTCACCTTCTCAAAGAACTCAATAACGGCACAACCTACCCTTCATAAGACCGCGTTGACTATCCCTAATCAAATTATTCCTTTCTAGATGATTATAAATCCTATCTCTTAAATCCTTTCCAACACTTTACCCACAACCGAAGTAAGGCTCACTGGTCTATAATTACCAGGGTTGTCTCTACTCTCCTTCTTGAACAAGGGGACAACATTTGCTATCCTCCAGTCTTCTGGCACTATTCCTGTAGACAATGACGACATAAAGATCAAAGCCAAAGGCTCTGCAATCTCCTCCTTAGCTTTCCAGAGAATCCTAGAATAAATCCCATCTGGCCCAGGGGACTTACCTATTTTCACACTTTCCAGAATTGCTAACACCTCCTCCTTATGAACCTCAATCCCATCTAGTCTAATAGCCTGTATCTCAGTATTCTCCTTGACAACATTGTCTTTATCCTGTGTGAATACTGATGATAAATATTCATTTAGTGCTTCTCCTATCTCTTTGGACTCCACGCACAACTTCCCACTACTGTCCTTGACTGGCCCTAATCTTAGTCTAGTCATTCTTTTATTCCTGACATACCTATAGAAAGCTTTACGGCTTTCCTTGATCCTACCTGCCAAAGACTTCTCATGTCCCCTCCTGGCTCTTCTTAGCTCTCTCTTTAAGTCCTTCCTGGCCAACGTGTAACTCTCAAGCGCCCTAACTGAGCCTTCACGCCTCATCATTACATAAGCCTCCTTCTTCCTCTTGACAAGAGATTCAACTTCTTTCGTAAACCATGATTCCCTCTCTCAACCACTTCCTCCCTGCCTGACAGGTACATACTTATCAAGGACACTCAGTAACATTTCCTTGAACAAGCTCCACACTTTAATTGTGCCCAGCCCCTGCAGTTTCCTACTCCATGCTATGCATCCTAAATCTTGCCTAATCGCCTCATAATTGCCTTTCCCCCAGCTATAACTCAAGCCCTGCGGTATATACCTATCCTTTTCCATCACTAAAGTAAATGTACCAGAATTGTGGTCACTATCACAAAAGTGCTCACCTACCTCCAAATCTAACACCTGGCCTGGTTCATTACCCAGTACGAAATCCAATGTTGCCTCCCGTCTTGTTGGCCTATCTACATACTGTGTCAGGAAACCCTCCTGCACACATTGGACAAAAACTGACCCATCTAAAGCACTCAAACTATAGCATTTCCAGTCAATATTTGGAAAGTTAAAGACCCCCATAACAACTACCCTGTTACTTTCGCTGCTATCCAGAATCATCTTTGCAATCCTTTCCTCTGCAACTCTGGAACTTTTCAGAGGCCTATAGAAAACTCCCAACAGGGTGACCTCTCCTTTCCTGTTTCTAACCTCAGCCCATACTACCTCAGTAGACGAGGCCTCATAAAACGTCCTTTCTGCCACCATAATACTGTCCTTGACTAAAAATGCCACACCTCCCCCTCTTTTACCACCTTCCCTGATCTCACTGAACGATCTAAATGTCGGAACCTGCAACAACCATTCCTGTCCCTGCTCTATCCATGTCTCCAAAACAGCCACAACAACAAAGTCCCAGGTACCAACCCATGCTGCAAGTTCACCCACCTACAGGCAATGTAGGCCTGTTGATAGAATTAAAAGTCAAGCATAACATGACATAATCTCTCACACATTTATAGATAATTCTGCTATAATGCATGTTTTGTTAAAGCGAATTGGCTGTGAAGCATTTGATGAATAGTAGACGCTGTTGAATGCTATCAAGTTATAATGGTTTTCTGTAGCTATTTCCCAAGATAATATTTTATAGTGCAAATTTCTATAGCTTGAGGCCACACAAGAACGTAACTATCACCTCATAAGACAAGTCTGTATATTGTTTTTCATTCGCGGGGCCTTCACACATTGGCAAGGGATGGCACAGCTAGCTGATTCCTCAGTTGAAGCCTTCTGTGTGTACAATGTCATGAATTCATGTAGACCATGCACCAGCACAGATACTCTCTCTCCTATTGGACTGGTATGCAAGATTATTGATCAAATGATATGAATGAACATAAGCAAATGTTGTCAATAGGGAAAGCAGTGGAGGGTTGAAGTCGGGAAGCACAAAATGCTCCAAACTCTGCTAAGCTGGAAGCATTTGCTGTACTTAAGGAGCCTTTGACAAAGACGATACCTATATAACGTCACCAAATTGCCTGGTTACATTGTACAGTCTTGCAGACAGATAGGTGGAGCTTGTCTCGAGCACAAATGTAATGATGTCATAAGGCTTTGCATGATGTCTTTGTCAATAGAGAAAACGACCATCTGTGTAGGGCAAAAAATGTGATGAGCAAATGAGTGCATTAAGGTCCTCACTGATAGTTTGTTCACTATGAGAAGAAATTAGTTTCCTCCTCTAGAAACCAGAAGCTGAGTGCTCCTTGCTGTCCCTACTCCTACTGAATAAGCCAAGGGTTAGGAACGTTGAGGATAATATTCCCACTGGAAGCCAATTCAAGGTTTTAAGGGCCTCATTCTATTCTGCCCACACCAGTTGGTGAGTGGAGGTGAAAGGTACGTATAGCATGGATAGGCTGCTAGGTGGTGGACTTCCTGTTGGATTGGTTAGGGCTTCTTGAATGGTCACACTGTCATCCAGGGAGGGATCACAGCAGCAGACTTGCCCCTCTGAAAGTGTTCCCTACACCTTCCACGCAACTACAATTCTCATCATCTCCAGGATCTGCCTGACTGACACCAATGTGCCCTCGCTACTCATCTTCCTTTTGGCCAGCAACTCTTAAAGTAAACACTTCACATTTAAAGGCGCAGAAGATTCAATGGCTGGCAGTTAACTAGAAAATGGGGACTCAGCTCAAAACAATTCCTCTTCTCAACCGTTGGCTCCCCACTAGTTCGGTCAGCGCAACTTGTCTGTCAGATTGACGTTTAATTCCATTGAGGTTCCCAGACATGGTTTCGGCAGTATTGCTGCCAGCTTTCTGGCTGTTGCTCATGGCAGCCTCCTCAGCCATTAAATTCAGCCCTGTGAACACCACCTTCAACAGGGTATCTGAATCGCTAACCTTGTCTATTCCGAAGTCATCAGCCAACTCCCCTTCTGCTCATTGCTAACAGAGTAGAATGACAGGGCCCTGAGAGGGATGATGCTGGAAAGGGGCAGGGATAAGGAATGTCAGCTCAAAGCAGTTCCATTTCTTAATGATTGCCACATCCCCCATCCCATCCAGCTCAATCAACACAACAAAAAATTGTACTTATGAAGGGTCTAGGCCCGAAACGTCAAGCTTTCCTGCTCCTACGATGCTGCTTGGCCTGCTGTGTTCATCCAGCTCCACACCTTGTTATCTCGGATTCTCCAGCATCTGCAGTACCTATCATCTCTGATACAAAGTTCAGGATATGGGGCACCCACTTCACAATGCATATTCACGTTAATGTTGGGGACATTGTTATGTTACAGTTTTGATGTTACACTCCAGAAGACTGAGCAATGTGGAAGTTTGGAAGATATTTGAGGTGTAATCTTTGTCTTTGGCACAGGCATAATACTGATTATTGTGGATCCATCACCCATTATAAATCCTGACCAATTTACATCAGCTCAGTTATGTAATGAAGGCTGATTCAAAGGCCATAATCAAACAAGGGCGCAGTAAAAAAAATAGTAGGATGGGAGAAGAAAATAAGGCTTGGTGCTGAAGTTCATGAATATTTGAAGAAAATGGAGAAATTAATTACACAAACAGATGTGAATAGATCTGATATAATGGATATTGTGGTGACTTGACTTCTGAATGACCAGAGATGGGAACTGAACCTCCAGAAGTATTCAGTATTTAGGAAGGACGAACAAAAAAGAAAAGTTGGTGGAGCTACATTACTGGTTAATGGATATAAATACAATATTGAGGAAAGGTATTAGCTCACACAATATAGAATCTGTGTGGGTAGAAATGATAAATATCAAAGGGCAAAAAACATTAATTGGGGTGATACATAGACTGCCAAACTGCAGCGGTGATGTTGGCAATGGCATAAAACAGGAAATCAGAGATGTATGCAGTAAAGGAACATCTAAAATTATGGGTGAGATTGGGCAAATCAAATTCATCACCTAATCATAGAGAAGAAATTCCTACAGTCTATATGCGGTGGTTTCCGGACAAATAAGCTGAGGAACTATCTCGAGAACAAGCCATCTTAGACCAGGTATTGTGCAATGAGAAATAAATAATTGGCAATACTGTTATGAGATTTTATTTGGGGATGAACAACCACAATATGATAGAACTTTACATCAAGATGGGGAGTGAGTTAGTTGATTCTAAGACCAGGGTCCTGAATCTCAATAAGGGAGACCACAACGCTATGAGGCATGAGTTAGCTATGATGGATTGGAAATGTTACTGAAAGGAATGACAGTGGATAGGCAATAGCAAATATTTAAAGAGCAAATGGGAGAACTACAAGTATTATTTATCCTTATCCGGTACAAGATTGTAAGAAGAAAGTTGCCAAACCATGGCAGATATGGAGAGTTAGAGATAACATTAGACACAAAAAAGATGCATACAAATTGGCAAAACAGCAATAGACCTGAGGATTGCCAACAGTTTAGGAGTCAGCAAAGGAGGATCAAGCAATTGATTAAGAAGGGGAAAATAGAGGCAGTAAGCTGGTGGGAAACGTCAGAACTGACTTTAATAGTTTCTATTGGCATGTAAAAAGAAAAAGATTGGTGGAAACTCATATAGGTCCCTTACAGTCAGATATGGTGGAATTTATAACCGGAAATGAAGAAATGCTGAAAAGCTAAATTCATATTTCTTTTCTGTTTTTACAAAGGAGGGCATGAATAATGTTCCAAAACTGATTACTGGAATTCTTCAAGGAAGTAATTAGTAGAGTTGATTAGGGGGACCCTGCATGTTGTTTATTTGGACTTTCAGAAGGCTTTTAAAAAAGTCCCATGTAAGAAATTAATGTGTGAAATTAAAGTGCATGGAATTGGCAGTAGTGTATCGAAATGGATAGAAAATTGGTTAGTGACAGGAAACAAAGAGCAGGAGTAAGTGGGTCTTTTTCTGAAGGGCAGGCAGAGACTAGTGGGTACCACAGAGTTTGGCAGTAGAACACCAGCTATGCTCAACACATGTTAATGATTTAGATGAGGGAACCAAATGTAATATTTCCAAATTTGCAGATAACATAAAGCTGGGTGGAAAGGCGAGTTGTGAGGAGGATGAAGAGATATTGCAATATGATTGGGACAGGCTGAGTGAGTGGGGAAATGCATGGCAATTGCAGTATAATGTGGATAAATATTAGGTTATCCACTTTGGTAGCGAAAGTAAGAGGGCAGATTATTATTTGAATGTTCAAAAATTGAGAGATGGGAATATTCAATGAGACCTGGTTGTCCTCATGCACCAATCACTGAAAGCAAGTGTCAGGTCCAGCAAATTATATGTTGGTCTTCCTAGGGGGAGGATTTGAGTACTGGAACAAGAATGTCTTGCTGTAATCATAAAAATCATTAGTGAGGCCGCACTTGGAATATTGTGTGCAGTTTTGGACAATTTATCTGAGGGAGGATGTACTACATTTACAGAGGGTGCAGCAAAGATTTACTAAATTAATTCCTAGATGGCAGGACTGACATAAAAGAACAGATGGAGTAATTTAGGATTATATTCGCTGGAATTTAGAAGAATGAGGGGTAGGAGGAATATCGTAGAAACATATAAAATTCTAACAGGACTAGACATGTTAGATGCAGGCAAGATTTCCCAATGATTGACAGTCCAGAACCAGGGATCATAGTTTAGGAATAAGGGGTAAACCCTTTAAGACTGAGGTCAGAAGTCACATGACATCAGGTTATAGTCCAACAGGTTTATTTGAAATCAAAAGATTTCGGAGCAGTGCTCCTTCATCAGGTGAAGTCAGGTGACTTTTAATTTCAAATAAACCTGTTGGACTATAACCTGGAGTCATGTGACTTCTGACGTTGTCCACGCCAGTCCAACACCAGCACCCACACATCACAGCTACTTTTAAGTAGGAGAGTGGTGAGCCTGTGGAATTCCCTCCCACAGAAACTGGTTGGGGCCAAACATAATGTATTTTGAACAACAAAGTAGACTTAGCTCTTTGGCTAAAGGGAAATGGGATATAGAGGGATTATGGGATTAGGAGGGTATTGAGCTCAATGACCAGCCATGATCATATTGAATGGCGAAGCAGGCTTAAGGGGTTGAATGATCTGCTCCTGTTTCTATCTTCTACGTTTCTATATTTAAGATTTTGATAATGGTGAAATGCAGTATTTTCCTGGAAAGACGAGCTAAGATTAACTAAACAACCTTCAACTCTGCAATCTAATTTATCAGATTGCTTATCTTTTTCATTAATAACATTGGAAGTTAAACAGAGCATAGACTTTAAGAACAAAAATATAGTACTGTTCCTGATATGCTGAAAATACACCAACCTGAAAAGTTTGTCCACAAATGACAACATCCTATATGACATTGACTTCAACTACCACCAATACCAATCTTCCACTACCTAGTGCTATATTATAAAAGCACCACTTCTGCAGCCAGAGATAGTAGGAACTGCAGATGATGGAGAATCTGAGATAACCAGGTGTAGAGCCGGATGAACGCAGCAGGCCAAGCAGCATCAGAGGAGCAGAAAGGCTGACGTTTCGGGCCTAGACCCTTCTTTATTTTTTCTGAAGAGGGTCTAGGCCTGAAATGTCAGCCTTCCTGCTCCTCTGATGCTG
>JAHRHZ010000012.1:79140039-79161556 GCA_024137785.1 Ginglymostoma cirratum
ACACAGCAGGCCAAGCAGCATCAGAGGAGCAGGAAGGCTGACATTTCAGGCCTAGACCCTCTTCAGAAAAAATAAAGAAGGGTCTAGGCCCGAAACGTCAGCCTTTCTGCTCCTCTGATGCTGCTTGGCCTGCTGCGTTCATCCGGCTCTACACTTCTGCAGCCAATTTATCAGTATACTTCATGCAATTTGTTCTTGATATTTTTATCCTTCCTAATAGTGATTTCACCAGTGACTCTACATATTAAGCAATGCCTACATTTATCTAATTAATAATTTATCCTTAAAATCTTCTTAAACATCAACAGAGTACAATGGAAAAACAGAGTTCTATTAAGTTTGCACTTAGATCAATTAGAATAACAGCACTTAATCATAAACAATATTTTTGTTTTAATCTGACTAAAACTGTTTTAGTCAGTTTTAATCAAGCTAAGTATTGTAAAATAGTTCCACAAACTTATAAAAACATTAAGTGTTGGAGAATCTCTGTTTCTGTCTTCTCAGATGCTGCCAGACCTTCAATGTTTCTCTGGCATTTTCTGTTTGTGTTTCAGATTTCCTGCATTTGCAGTATTTTACTTTAATAGCATTGTTCCAATAACTCTACAGGTAGGACCAGGAGTAGACCACTAAATTCTGCAGCTCTATCATTAATGCCAAGAGATAATCCACTTGTGGGTCCTGCTGTTATAACTCCTTATCCATATTGTTGATTTTAAATACAGAAATTTTATTTATGGAACCGAGCTATGTAGAACAGGAAGTTCCGATGTTTGATTGTGACTTTACATTTGGTCAACTACATTGATCTCAGGCTCATACGTGGAGAAATGACCAGCAGTACGACACATGATCACCATCAAATGTACCTACTGGGAAGTTGTATACATCAGGCAAGTACATGGTCAAGCTCTACTGTAACTTTTCCCACAGTCAGAAAGCAAACAAAAAAAAGCTTCCTAGCATCACACATATGAGATGTATCTATTTATATAAGGCACAAGGACAGTGTGGATACCCATTGGCCACATCTTTCAAAAGTGAAAGGGAAAAGTAGAAGGATAAGAAACAAAATAAAACAATAACTGATAACTGATAGGGAATATTGCAATATTCTGATCAAAGGAATCAATTGATCTAAAAGTCATCATGGCAGCGCTATCTATCATCTGAATCCACAAATGGTATTATTCCATGGAATAAATTTTATGAACTCAAGGGGTTTCACTATTCGGTAACATATGTAAGGAATATGAATGTACAGCTTAGTGGGAATAACAAGATTTTCCATTCATTATTATCCATGAATTTTAAAGAAAGTTCACAAATATCCAAGCTCCCAATTCCAGATAGGAAATTTTTGATTTCCAGCACTCTCAGTAGAAGAAGTCACAGAGCCTGTGATTGACAAAGTGCATGTCCTATTATTATCATTCACCACTAGGGGCACCAAATCATTCAGATTTACATTCTTGGAGGATACTTTATTCTAAACAGAGTCATACAGTCATAAAGTCATTTAGCATGGAAACAGACCCTTCAGTCCACTCAAATATTCTAACCAGATATCCTAAACTGAGGGTTTAGGCCCGAAACGTCAAGTTTTCCTGCTCCTATGATGCTGCTTGACCTGCTGTGTTCATCCAGCCCCATGCTTGTTATCCTAAACTGATCTAGTCCTATTTACCAGCATTCGCCCCATATTTATCTAAACCCTTCCTATTCATGTACCCATCCAGATGCCTTTTAAATGCTGCAATTGTATTTGCCTCCACCACCTACTCTGGCAGCTCATTCCATACACACACCACCCTCTTAGTGTGAAAATGTTGCCCCTCAGGTCCCAAAAAAATCTTACCCCTCTCATCTTAAACCTGTGCCCTCTAGTTTTGGACTCCCCTACCCTTGGGAAAAGGCCTTGACTATTTATCTTGTTTGTGCCCCTCATGATTTTATAAACCTCTATAAAATCACCCCTCAGGCTCTGATGCTCCAGGGAAGAAGGTTCCAGCCTCCCCTTATAATTCAAATCCTCCAATGCCAGCAACATCCTTGAAATTTTTTTGCACCCTTTCAAGTTTAACAACATCTTTCTTATAGTAGGGAGACCAGAATTGAACACAGTGTTCTAAAAGCAGCCTCACCAATGTCCTGTCCAGCTGCAACAAGATGTCCCAAGTTCTATACGTGATGCACTGACCAATGAAGGCAAGCATGCCAAATGCCTTTTGCACCACCCTGTTTACCTGCGATAGGCAAAGCCAACATACCTGGACTTCCCATTGTATCAGACAATGGGACCCTATGTGAGAACCTCTCTGGCAATGTTGAGGGCATCTTGAAACCCATTCTACAGGGAATCCCCAGCTTCTGTCCGACACTACAGAATTCTTACAGAAACTCAGCACAAACGGACCAGTCAAGCCAGGAACTTTCCTCATCATAATGGACATTTTGGCACTCTACATCAGCATCCCCCACAACAACGGCATCACTGCAACAGCCTCAGTACTCAATACCAATAAATGCGAATTTCCAGATTCCATCCTACAACTCATCTGCACATCTTTACCTCCAGCAGCCAGTTCTTCTTCCAGATACACGGAACAACCATGGAACCAGATTTGCACCCCAATATGCCAATATTTTCATGCATAAGTTCGAACAAGACTTCTGTGCTGCAGGGGAACTTTGACCAACACTATCCACGAGATACATTGACACCATTTTCTTCCTTTAGACTCATGTGAGGAATCACTGAAACAACTGCATAGTGATATCAACAAGTTTCATTCCACCATCAGACTTAACACGGACTACTCTTTAGAGTCAGTGTCATTCTTGGACACGCGCATCTCCATCAAGGACAAACACCTCAATACCTCACTCTACCACAAACCTATGGATAACGTCATGATGCTGCACTTCTCTAGCTTCCACCCTAGACATATTAAAACAAAGCCATCCCCTATGGACAAGCCCTATGCATACAAAGGATCTGTTCAGATGAGGAGGAACGCGACGGACACCTGAAGGTGCTGAAGGACACCCTCATAAGAACAGGATACAATGCACAACTCCTAAATCACCAGTTCCAACGTGCCACAGCAAAAAACCACAATGACCTCCTCAGAAGACAAACATGGGATACAACCGCTAGATTACCCTTAGTTGTCCAGTACTTCCCAGCAGTGCAGAAATCACGCCATGTTCTTTGTTGCCTTCAACACATTATCGATGACAATGAGCACCTCACCAAGATCTTCCGTACACCTTCTTGCCTTCAAGCAACCACCAAACCTTAAACAGACCGTTGTTCTCAGAAAACTACCTAGCCTTCAGGACAACATTGACCACAACACCATACAACCCTGTCATGGCTACCTCAGCGAGACATGTCAGATCATTGACATGGATATTACCATCACACATGGCAACACCACCCACTACATGCACAGCGGATACTCATGTGACTCGGCCAATGCTGTCTACCTCATATGCTGCAGCAAGGATGCCCCGATGCTTGCTATATTGGCAAAACCATGCAGACGCTACAACAATGGATGAATGGACACCACACAACTGCCAGACAGGGATGTTCCCTCCCAGTGGGGGAACACTTCAGCGGTCAAGGACATTTAGCCTCTGATCTTCAGGTAAATATCCTCCAAGGCGGACTTCGGGATACACAACAAGGCAAAGTCGCCAAGCAGAGGCTGCATAATAATCCTTTCTAACTGACTAAAGAATTAACAGCCATCTTTGGTTTGTTCAATAAATTCTTTGGCCCTTTGATCTTTTGCTTATAAGTTCTGTGTCTGATGTCACCGCTTTTACTGACACCTGATGAAGGAGCGAGATTCCAAAAGTTTGTGTCTTCGAATAAACCTGTTGGACTATAACCTGGTGTCATGGGATTTTTGACCTTATCTGCGACTCGACATCCAAGCAACTATGCACCTATACCCCAGGTCTCTTTTCTCATTAACTGTGTAAGTCCTGCCTTGGTTTGTCTTACCAAAATACAACACCTCATATTTGTCTAAATTAAAACCCCATCTGATCAAGGTCCTATTGTGCTCTGAGATAATCTTCTTCACTGTCCATTATACCACCAATTTTGGTGTCATCTGCAAATTTGCTAATCATGCCTCCTATATATACATCCAAGTTATTTATATAAATTACAAAATGCAGTGGACCCAACACAGATCCTTGTGGTGCACCACTGGTCAAAGGCCTTCAATCCAAAAAACAACCCTCTCCCACCACCTTCTGTCTCCTACCTTGAAGCCAAACTTGTATCCAATTGGCTAGCTCTGTCTGGATTCCACGTGATCTAACCTTGCTAACGAGTCTACTATGCAGAACCTTGTCAAATGCTTTGCTGAAGTCCATATAGACAAAATCTACTGCTCTGCCTTCATCAATCTTCTTTGTAATATCTACAATAAACTCAATCAAGTTTGTGAGACAATGTTTTCCCATGCACAAAGCCAAGTTGACTATCCCAAATTAGAATTCCTACAGTGTAGAAACAGGCCCTTCAGCCCAACAAGTCCACACTGATTCTTGGAGCCTCCCACCCAGACCCATCCCCCTATAACCCACACACCCCTGAACACTATGGGCAATTTAGCATGGCCAATCCGCCTAGCCTGCACATCTTTGGACTGTGGGAGGAAACCAGAGCACCCGAAGGAAACCCACGCAGACATGGGGAGAATGTGCAAACTCCGCACAGAGAGTCACCTGGGGCTGGAATCGAGCCCGGGTCCCTGGCGCTGTGAGGCTGTAGTGCTAACAACTGAGCCACCGTGCCGCACAATTAGTCCTTGCCTTTCCAAATGCATGTAAACCCTATCCCTCACAGTCCTTTTCAACAACGTACTCACCACTGACATCAAGTTCACCAGTCTATAGCTCCCTGTCTTTTCCGTATCATCTTTCTTTAAGTAATGGCATCACATTAGCCACTATTCAGCCTACCAGCACCTCAACCGTGGCTGTCGACGATACAAATATCTCACTCAGGGGCCCAGCAATTCTTCCCTAGCTTCCTACAAAGTTCTGGGATACACCTGATCAGGTGCCAGGGATACATATTTTGTTTATGCATTTTAAAACCTCCAGCACTCCTCTTCCGTAGTATGGACACTTTTCAATACATCAATTGTTTATTTCCCCAAGTTCCCGAGCTTCCACGTACTTATCCGTAGTAAATATTGTCACAAAATCTTCATTTAGTATCTGACCAATCTCTTGTGGTTCCACACATGGACAGCTTTGTTGATCTTTAAGGGGCCATATAATCTCCCTAGTTACTCTTTTGCCCTAAATGGATTTGTTGAATCTCTTAGGATTCTCCTTAAATCTATTTGACAAAGCTATCTCACGTCCCCTTTTTGCCCTCCTGAATTCTCTCTTAAGTATACTCCTGACTTCAACTTTCCTAATATAGACTGGAACCTCCGAAGTGCAAATAGTTTGGATGGAGCAGATTTTGTCAGGTGTGTCCAGGAAGGATTTCTGACTCCATATGTAGGTAGGCCGAATAGAGGGAAGGCCATATTGGAATTGGTGCCTGGCAACGCATGTATATGTAGGAGGCATTGGCCAGGTGTCAGATCTCTAGGTGGGAGAGCATTTTGGTGATAGTGATCACAACTCCCTGACCTTTACTATAGTCATGGAGAGGGATAGGAGCAGATGGTATGGGAAAGTATTTAATTGGGAGAGGGAGAATTACAATACTATTAGGCAAGAACTACGGAGCACCAATTGGGGTCAGAT
Organism: Ginglymostoma cirratum; assembly: GCA_024137785.1. Classification (NCBI taxonomy): domain Eukaryota; kingdom Metazoa; phylum Chordata; class Chondrichthyes; order Orectolobiformes; family Ginglymostomatidae; genus Ginglymostoma; species Ginglymostoma cirratum. The sequence goes on from JAHRHZ010000012.1 coordinate 79,145,836, forward strand.
GTTCTCAGGGAAATGCACGATAGAAATGTAAAGGTTGTTTAGGGAGCGGTTGCTACAAGTACTGGATAGATTTGTCCCACTGAGGCAAGGAAAGGATGGTAAGGTGAAGGAGTCTTGGATGACAAGCCATGTGGAACGTCTAGTCAAGAGGAAGAAGGAAGCTTACTTAAGGTTGAGGAAGCAAGAGTTGGACAAGGCTCTAGAGGTCTACAAGGTAGCCAGGAAGGAACTGAAGAATGGACTTAGGAGAGCTACAAGTGGGTATGAGAAAACCTTGGTGGGTAGGATCAAGGAAGACTCCAAGGCATTCTATGCTTATGTGAGGAACAAGAGGATGGCCAGAGTGAGGGTAGGGCCAATCAGGGATAGTGGAGGGAACTTGTGCGTGGAGTCAGAGGAGGCAGGGAAGGTCCTTAATGAATACTTTGCTTCAGTATTCACCAGTGAGAGGGACCTTAATGTTTGTGAGGTAAGCATGAAACAGGCAGATATGCTCAAAAAGGTTGTCGATAGGAAGGAGGATGAGCTAGAAATTTTGAAAAACATGAGGATACATAAGTCCCTTGGGCCAGATGGGATATACCCAAGGTTACTACAGGAAACAAGAGAAGAGATTGCTGCCCGTTTGGCAATGATCTCTATATCCTCACTGTCCACTGGAGTATTACCAGAAGATTGGAGGGTGTCAAATATCATTCCCTTGTTCAAGAAAGGGAATAGGGATAATCCTGGAAATTACAGACCGATCAGTCTTACTTCTGTGGTGGGCAAATTCTAGGAGAAGATTCTGAGAGATAGTATTTCTGATTATTTAGAAAAGTACAGTTTGATTAGAAATAGTCAGCATGGCTTTGTGAGGGGTCAGGTCATGCCTCACAAGCCTTATTGAATTCTTTGAGGATGTGACAAATCACATTGATGAAGGTAGAGCAGATGTGGTGTATTTTAGCAAGGCATTTGATAATGTTCCACATGGTAGGCTCATTCAGAAAGTAAGGAGGCATGGGATTCAGGGAAATTTGGCTGTGTGGATACAAAACTGGTTGTCCAATAGAAGACAGAGGGTAGTAGTAGATGAAAAGTATTATTCAGCCTGGAGCTCAGTGGCCAGTGGTGTTCTTCAGGGATCTGTTCTGGGAGTTCTACTCTTTGTGATCTTTATAAATGACTTGGATGAGGAAGTGGAAGTGTGGGTTAGTAAGTTTGCTGAAGACATGAAGGTTGGTGGAGTTGTGGACAGTGTGGAGGGTTGTTGTAGTTTGCCACGGGGCATTGACAGGATGCAGAGCTGGGCAAAGAAGTGGCAGATGGAATTCATCCTGGAAAAGTGTGGCATGATTCATTTTGGAAGATTGAATTTGAATGCAGAATACAGGGTTAATGGCAGGATTCTTGGCAGTGTGGAGGAACAGAGGGAACTTGGGGCCCATGTCTATAGATCCTTCACAGTTGCTACCCAAGTTGATAGGGTTGTAAAGAAGGTATATAGTGTGTTGGCTTTCATTGGCAGGGCAATTGAGTTTAAGAGCAGCGAGGTCATGCTGCAGCTCTATAAAACCCTGGTTAGACCACGCCTGGAATATTGTGTTCGGTTCTGGTCACCTCATTATAGGAAAGATGTGGAAGCTTCAGAGAGGGTGCAGAGAAGATTTACCAGGATGCTGCCTGGACTGGAGGGCATGTCTTATGAGGAAGGGTTGAGGGACCTAGGACATCTTTCATTCGAGCGAAGAAGGATGAGAGGTGACTTGATAGAGGTGTACAAGATGATGAGAGGCATAGATAGAGTGGATAGTCAGAGATTTTTTCCCAGGGTGTAAATGACTATTACGAGGGGCCATAATTTTAAGGTGATTGGAGGGAGGTATAGGGGAGATATCAGAGGTTGGTTCTTTACGCTGAGAATGGTGGGCGTGTAGAACGCCCTGCCGGTAGTGGTAGTGGTGTCAGATACTTTAGAGACTTTTAAGCGACTCTTGGATAGGCACATGGAGGATAGTAAAATGTAGGGTATGCAGGGTAGATTGATCTTAGTAGGATAATAGGTCAGCACAACATCGCAGGCTGTACTGTTTTATGTTTTATGTTCTATGTACTGCTCTTATACTGTACCTGACATATGCTTCCTTCTTTTTCTTGACCAGAGCCTCAATTTTTCTCGCCATCCAGCATTCCCTATACCTACCAGCCTTATCCTTCACACTAACAGTGACATACTGTAATTGAACTCTTGTTATCTCATTTTTGAAGGCCTCCCATTTTCAAACTGTCTCTTTACCTGTGAACTGCCTGCCCCAATCAACTTTTGAAAGTTCCTGCCCAATACAGTCAAAATTGGCCTTATTTAAATTTAGAACTTTAACTTTTAGATCAGGTCTATCCTTTTACTTAACTATTTTAGAACTAATAGAATTATGATCACTTGTCCAAAAGTGTTCCCCACAAAAGCGACACTTCAATCACTGGCCCTGCCTTATTTCCCAAGAGAAGATCAAGTTTTGCTCCATGTCTAGTAGGCACATCATTCCGATATCGAATTCAAAAGTTTTCTGGTACACACTTAACAAATTTCTCTCCATCCATGTCCTGAGCCCTATGGTCATCCCAGTCTATATCTAGAAAGTTAAAATTTGTTACCATTTCAAACCTATTATTCTTACAGATATCTGAAATTCCCTTACATGTTTGCTTCTCAATTTCCTGCTGACTATTGGGGGGCCTATAGTACAACCCCAATAAGGCAATTATCCCCTTTTATTTCTCAGTTGCACTCATATAACTTCACTGGCCATTCTGCAAGGAGTAGCCTCCCTATGTACAAACGTAATGTTGTCTTTAACCAAAGATGCCACACTGCTTCCTCTCTTGTCCCTGTTTCTACCTTTCTTATAGCCTCTAAACCCCGGAACATTAAGCTGTCAGTCCTGCCCCTCCCTGAACTATGCTTCTGTAATAGCTATTATATCCCAGTCCCATGTTCCCAACCATGCCTTAAGTTCATTTGTCTTACTTGTGAGACCTCTTTCTTTGAAATAAATGCAGTTGAATTGATCAGTCTTACCTCATTCTCTGCTGTGCTCTTGCCTGCCTTGAACATTTGATTGGCTCCCGTTATCTACTATACCAGCCTTAGACATACTTCTTTTCTTATTATCTCTTTGGTTCTCCTTGCCTCATTAGTTTAAAGACTCTTGAATATCACTAGCAAATCTCCCTGCCAGGATATTGGTTCCATTCCAATTCAGAAGCAACCCATCCTTCTTATGCACATTATTTCTTTTGAGAAGAGATCCTCATGGTCCAAAAATGTAAATCCTTGTCCTTTATACCAGCTCCTTAGCTTTGCACCCATCAGCCCTATCCTCCTATTCCCACTACTCTCACTAGACACATTGTATTGTGAGTAATCCAAATATTACTCGCCTTGAAGACCTACTTTTTAATCCTCCTGCCTAATTTCCTATAGTCTGTCGACTGAACCTCATCACTTCTATAAATGTCATTGGTACCAATGTGTACAACAATCTTCTGCTGGCCACTGTCTCCTTTCAGAATATTCTGTACCCGCTTTGAGATATCCTTGACCCTGACACCAGAGAGGCATGACACCATTCTGATGTCTCGCTGACGGCTGCAGAAACATGCCCCTGACTAGAGAGTCTGCTATCACAATCAATCAATCACTTGTAACCTGACATACCCCTCTTTACAAAAGAGCCAGTAAGGGTGCCAGAAACCTGGCTGTCAGTGCTATATTCCCCTGAGAGGCCATCATCCCAACAGTATCCAAAACAGCAAGCTCCTGTATTACTTGCCTACTTCTACTTTCCGAGCAGTAACTCATCTACCTGGCCATGTGTGAGGTTTTCCTACCTTCCTGAAATTTCGATCCATCACACGGGAATGTGTTTTTGAATGAAGAGTATTAATCCAATTTACAGGCAGTACCAGTGGAGAGCTGTATTCGGCCTGACTAACAGGCTTCACAATGAGGTATAGGATGTAAAATCAAAGAAGTTAGTTTGGAAATTTAATTGGTGTTAATAACAAATGCAATAACTCTTCATTTTTATATTATTTAAATGTATCAAAATATTATTACACTTTACATTTAAAGATCAGAATGAGAAGGAAGAGAAATAGAGAAAATGACTGTAGATCAGCTTGAAGAGTAAGATTTAAATAAGCTGTTGAAGATGAGGAGGAATGAAATGAAGTGGTGTGGGTTTTCAGGTGAGGGAAAGAGCAAACTCCACAGTGTTGAATGGAATTGAAAAATGCCCTGCCACTTCCATTGACTGTAGAAGAATGGAACACAAGGTAATACAAAATTAAAAGTGCACATATGTGTTAGGAATTGGAGATGATTACAGGGGGCAGACAAATCATGGAGGAGGTTTTAGATAAGGATTTTGAAATTAGAATGCTGTAAAATGGGAGCAAATGAAAGTTGTTGAGGGTAAAGATGATTGACTGTATGGAAGGCTCAAAGCTAAAGTATGAGTTTATGATCCACTAAGATTGGACACATTTGGAATTAATGGCAGTCAAGAAGCAGGGTAGAATTTGAGAGCTACAACATAGAATTTTCTGGTGAGGCTAGAAAAAGATTCCTTTGGACTCATCGATTTTGACCTGCAAAACATTGAGGTTTCTCTATGATTTGACATTGGACAGATATTGAACAGTATAGCAACAGTTGTAGGTTGAAAGAACCTGCATACTAACATAAAATGTCACTGAAGAACTGAAAATGGATAAAGAAGAGACTAAGGGAAAGAAAAGAACCATGGGCAATTCAGAGTTCACCATATAGGCACATTAAAAACATTGCATGAGTTGTATTGGCTTTAATGGAATAGTCGAAATGAAACCACAGATGGATATTGCCATGGAATTTGACCACAAAATACAACCAATGAAGGAAGATGATCGAATTAAATTTGTCAAACTAAGTGGAGAGATTAATTGTGATGAAGAGAGATAACGTTGCATCAAACAGAACACATGTAGTTGGTAACATCTACAATTATGTACCTAGTAATTACCAATTAGATCTTCTATTTAGTATCATACGAGTCTCGTAAAATAGTGAAAAACTATGGACTAAGACTGACCAGAGTCAAATAAAAGACTAATATAAACTTTATATATATATTTGAGTTCATGGTCATAGATTGAACTGTTTGGATGGGAGCAATAAACCTGCAAAAATGATCATAAGCTTGCCTGATATTTTTTTACTGACTTGTGGGACATGGAAATTGCTGGCTGCCCAGCATTTTATTGTCCGTCCCTAATTCTCCTTGAGGAGATAGTGATGAGCTGCCTTCTTTGACCTGCTGCAGTCCACAAGCAGTAAGGTGGCTTACAATGCCATTAGATATGGCATTCCAGGATTTTGACCAACGATATTGAAAGCACAACAATATATTTCCAAGTCAGGATGATGCCAGACTATGAGGCTACAGATTGTGATGAAGTACAATTCTGCTGCTGTGATGGCCTACAGTGCCCCTTATGAATGACGCGTCTTGAATTGCTAGATTATTCAAAGTCTATCCCATTTGACACGATAATAGTACCAAGTAACAAGATAGAGGGTATATTCTCAATGTGAAGGTGGGACTTAATCTCCACAAAAACTGTGTGGTGGCCACTCTTACTGCTACTACCATTGACAGATGCATCTGCAGCTGGCAGATTGACAAGGATGATGTCAAATATGAATTTTCCTGTCATGGCTCCCTTATCACCTGTCGCAGAACTAGTCCAGCACCTATGTCTTTTAGGACCTGAGCAGCTTGATCAGTAGCTTTGCTGCCAAGGCACTCTTGGCGGTGGACTTTTAAATCCACCAGCCAGAGTACATTTTGCACCCTTGCTACCTCTAGTTCTTCTTCCAAATGTTGTTCAACATAGAGGAGTGCTGATTTATCAGTGGAGGGAGGAAGATACGTGGTAATCTGCAGCAGGTTTACTCACCCATGTTTAACCAAAAGCCATGGACATCTTGGGCCTGGAGTCAATATTAAGGACTCCAAGGGCTAATCCCTCCCAACTGTATCCCACTGTGCTGTCACATCTGCTGGGGTGTCTTGCCAGTGTGACAGGACATATCCAGGATTGCAAAGGTAGTATCTGAGACATTATCTGTGAGATATGATTCTGTGAAAATGATTATGTCAGGCTATTGCTTGACTAGTCTGTGACACAGCGAAACAGTCTAGAAGGCACTAGCCCCCAGATATTAGTATGGAGGACTTTGCAGGGTTATCAGGAATTTCTGCCACTGTCTTTTCATGAGCCTACGCGATGCCAGGTGGTCTGTTTGGTTTCATTTCTGCTTTGAGGCTTTGTAGTGATTGATACAACTGTGGCTTGCTAGGCCATTTCAGAGGGCACTTGAAACCCCTTGCTGTAGGTCTGGAGTCACATGTAGGCCAAACCAAATGACAATGGTAGATTTCCTTCTCTGAAGAGCATTAGTGAGCCAAGTGGATTTTCCTGACAATCGGCAATAGCTGCATAGTTTTCAGTAGTTTCTTAATTCCAGATTTCTTTTTATAGAGCTCAAATTCCACCATCTTCCATGGCGGGATTCGAATCCAGGTCCCCAGAATATTAGCTGAGTTTCTGGATTCATAGTCTAGTGATAAAGCCGCTAGGTTATTGCCTCCCCGCTTATTCCAATGTTATTCCACTATTTTATGTTTTAATTTTCAATCCGCAGCATCTGCAATATATTTGGAAGTTTTTAAGAAGTTTTATTGTGATTGTTATGGTAGGTTACAAACATATTACTTAGGGTTGTAATAAAATTTTAAGCAGATGCTACTTGGCTGGAGAAAAGTGTTTGGATTCTTTTTGTTAGGTATGTTGGCTAGATGCTAGCAAATGAAACTAAATGAAAATGATTTCCTCCTGTCTACTATTGATCCCAACTGGCAAAAGCATGGTCTTAGTTTAGTAGATGCTCACGCAGTTCTAGATATTAAAATGATATTAGAAAGTGACAAGCTAGTTAAGTATCTTAAAAATAATAATCGTGTTAGGAAGATTTAATTTAAAGCAGGTAGTTATCATTAAAATTTTTAATATATGTCTTTCACTCTTTTGTCATTAAAATAAGAGTCACATGACACCGCTGAAATGTTCCCTGACTGGGAGGGAACATTCCTGTCTGATGATTGTTGCGTGACGAATGGACACCGCAACAGATGAATGGACACTGCGCAACAATTGCCAGACAGAAGTGTTCCCTCCTAGTCGGGGAACACTTCTGCAGTCAAGGGCATTCAGCCTCCAATCTTCAAATGAGCATTCTCCAAAGCAGACTTTGAGACACACAACAAAGCGGAATCACTGTGCAGTGACTGATAGCCAAGTTCCATACCCATGAAGACGGCCTCAACCGTTACCTTGGATTCATGCCATGCTACTGGTGACCCCACCATACTGTTCTGTATCTGTGAAGTTTTCCTTACTGTCCTGTTTTGACAGCATCACCCTGATAAATTGTTAAGATGGCTCTATCTTTATTAGCTTGTACAGTTTTGAATTTGGCATGCAATTCCAGTAATTTAGTTTGTCTCCAGCCCCAAATTATTTTTAATTTTTTGTAATTACCTCTCTGTCTCAGTTAATCAGATTATCAGTCATCCCTTCGCCGGTTATTCAGCTGTTGAATTTTACTCACCGTCTAACACTCTCAGTCACCTACATAGATCTACCATCTGATAGTCCACTCGCAACAGTTGTAGGATCTTTTGATCTCTCTGCCCTTGATCTTTCTGCCTATAAACTCTAGGTCTGGGTGCTCTGCTCCCTCACTGCACCTGACAAAGGGACTGTAATCCGAAAGTTTGTGTGATTTCAAATAAACTTGTTGGACTACAACCTGGTGTCGTGTGACTTCTGACTTTGTCCATTCTAGTCTAGCACCAGCAGCTCCATATCATGGCTACCATCTTTTGTCAATATATTAGCACTGTAATTGAAAATGTCAAAGCAAAAACAAGCTGTCATTGCCTCTTAGTTTTTCAGCATTCTTATCATTATAATCAATATATGTTCGAAGAAATTTGAGAAAATAAAAATCTACACTAGGGCTCTGTCTGTAACTTCAATCATGCACATCAGCCATAATGTCTTTCATTCACCTGTGTAGGTGGCGTGTTACACTTATAAAACGGGTTTCATGCAGATAGTGCATCATGCTTATTCTTCATTAGAATATGCAGCATTAAAATATGACTCCTTTAACTTGAACTAGTCATATGTGACATCATTTTCTCTGAGACGGAACGTAGAGACAGACAAAACAACTAAAAGGGTAAGGGGATTGTGGTCTCAAGTAAGGGACCAAAAGCAGAATTTTGCAAGTGAAAATATATACTACCAAGTGAGCAAAACTCATATTCTTCTGTCTTGTTCCAATGATTAGTACTTCTAGCGAAAAGTCCTCCATGGTTCCTAGGCTCAAGGCTCATCTTACAGCTTAGCTAAATGTTTATGGGTAACACACTGTGACTCCCTAAAATAAACTGCAAGTGAGACTTTCTTCGTCCCTAACAGTTGCATTTATATAAGCATTGCTGCTCAGTGATGTTATCTAATATATATTGGTTCTACAGTTATTGTGTAAGTGCAACTTGAATCAAGTCATATTCCATACTGTCAGCAGAACAAAACAACCTGCGTATCAATGCAAGAAGGAGCGTTACTTCACTTCATTTTGAATTTCATTAGCTCATTGTGCCTGACCTTGATCGGTTAGATCAGCTGATTTGTGAAGTAGGCAGATGCTGACAGTGTGAGTTCTATTCCTGTACCAGCAGAAGTTGGCATGAAGGTCCCTCCTTCTCAAACTCACTCCTTTCCTTAGGATGGTGGCCCTCAAGTTAAACCACTATCTGTTGTCACTCACTGAGGGAGCAGAACTATGGCCCTTTGGGACTATAGTGACTTTACCTCTAAGTTTAGCATTATTGTGAAGCGTTTGCTCTCATGCTATTCTTGTGGAGTATGAGTCCATTGTCTTTAAATCGTCACAAGAACAGCTATTTTCTTTAATTTCAGAATTCCTCATTTCCTTTCTTTAATGGAATCCCTAAGTGCAGAAAGAGGCCATTCAGCCCATTGAGTCTGCACCAACCCTCCAAAGAGTATTCTACTCACACTCACCACTCCACCCCGATAACCCCACATTTATCATGGCTAACCTTCCTAGCCTGCACATCCCTGGGGCAACTTAGTATGGTCAATCCACCTAACCTACACATCTTTGCACCATGGGAAGAAACCGGAGCACCCAGTGAAAGCCCACATATAACGGAGAGAATGTGTAAACTCCATGCAGACAGGAATCAAACCCACGTCCCTGGCATTGTGAGGCAACCGTGCTAACCACTGAACCACTGTGCAGCCTATCTCTCTTGATCTTTTAGAAGATAGCTCCATGAAGATGGCTTCTGTCTATTAATTTTATTCGCCCTTAGGAGTAATGTTATAAACAACAAAGAACAAAGGACAGTACAGCACAGGGACAGCCCATTCACCCCATCAAGACTGCACTGACACTTCTCTAAACTAAAAATTTCATCTCTAAGTTGTCCCTATCCCTCTATTCCCTGACTGTTCATATATCTGTCAAGATGCCTTTTAAATGATTCTATTGTATCTGCCTCCACAACCTCTTCTGGCAGGGCATTCCAGACACTTACCACCCTCTGTGTAAAAAAACTGCCTCTCACACCTCCTTTAAACTTGCCCCCAACCCCCCATCCTCCTTTTATGCTGGGTTCAATGTTCTTGTTCTGTTGTCAATACTTGAACCCTCTTATTTTGGTATGGTGTTTTAAGTACAGGTTTCAATCAACTCTACCATCTTTGCAATTTGTTATTAATTAATACTCCTAATGAAGTGGTATGTGCAAATATGTTCAAATGGTAGATATTATCTAGCGTGGATCAGGAAGATGGATGTAGAATGAACAAACAGCTATCAGCTACAGTTTAATGCACAGATTGGATTTCAGGAGGAAAGTATAATGGCCCATATTTTCCAAAAGTGATTGTAGCAGTGTAGACTGGAAATGCATTTTGGGTTGGTGTTGACTTCCCAACATATCTAATTAGCAGAGAATTGCCTTGGAAGTTCAATCTCATGATATACAGCAACCCAGCTTCTGTATTCCTCTAAAAATATCACCAAATCTGGTTTAGGGTCAGAGACTTCAGGGGATTCCATCTCATGTCACCAAGGTACCCCCTAAGCACCTCCATGTATTTTTTACCTCCGCAACTCCAATAGATTATTTCTTTCCATTTGTTTATTTTTTACCTCCATTACCCCAACAGGTTATTTCTATCCATTATTTCCATTCCTTTTCAGAGCCCCCTACATTGAACATTGCCTTCAACTGCCTTCTCTGCCTGCTTTTCCCTGATATTATACCATAACAATACTCACTTTGAAGGTGGTGGCCTTCTAGATAATGCTTTGGGACCGAGGTTCAAAACTCACCATTGGTAGATTGTGGTCTTTGTATTCAAAAAAAATCCACATTTAAGAGTTTAATGAAAACCATGAAACCATTGTTAATTGTCTTGAAAACTCAGCTGGTTCACTAATGCCCTTTAAGGAAAGAAACTGCCATTCTTACCTGGTCCCTCCTACCTGCGACTACAGACCTACAGAAATGTGGTAGCCTCTTAACTGTTCTCTGGGCAATTAAGGATGGCCATTAAATGCTGGCCTAGCCAATGATGCCATCATCTAGTGAATGAATTAGAAAAATGCTGCGCTTCTCTAATGATCTGCCTGTAGATGCCACAGCAGTGATCACTGCCAATAACCCTTAAACCCCTCCCTCTCTTCTAGCCTTCAATGCCTCCAATGCTGTTCTACCTACTCCCCTAAACCTTTAGGTCTCCTCATCATCATCCTTGTCAACTCATTTCTCTGTTTCTCTCTCGCCCAGTCTTGACTGCCCCACTTACTTTTAGCACTGGTACCCCCAGACCACGTTTTTGCAGCTTCTCAGCTGACAATATGTGATTGCCCTGACTGCTCATACTGGCCCCACAGGACTGACTGCTGAAGAAGCCCCAGACTGTGCTAGGAGAGTTTCTCTGACTGTTCCCAAAACAGAATTATAAAAACAACTCTTTGTAGAGTCAGCTACAAGGCGCCCCATATTTACAATCACTTTTTCAATCATGAGTGAGATCATTGAATCATAGAATCCCTATAATGTACAAGCAGGCCATTTGGCCAATTCAGCCCACACCAAACCTGCAGTGAGCCACCATGCCACCCATTAAGATATTTAAGAAGCATGTCTCCGTGGGGATAGTCTTGAATTATCAATAATCCATTACAGAGAATGGCTGTTCAATCAAACTGGAGAGACATACAGGTCTATGGGAAGAGAAAACATGGCAGTGAGATTAATTTTTTGTTTATGTGGCAAAAGCTCAACACAGGCAGGGTGATAATGTGGCTCAGCAGTTAGCACTGCTTCTTCACAGCACCAGGGAACTGGGTTCAATTCCACCCTTGGGCAACTGTGTCTACGAACGTAGAACAGTACAGTACAGGTTCTTCAGCCCACAATGTTGTGCCAACCTATTATCCTACTCTAAGATCAAACTACCCTGCATATCCTATATTTTACTATCCTCCATGTGCCTATCCAAGAGTCGCTTAAATATCCCTAATATATCTGACTCCACTACCACTGTTGGCAGCGCATTCCACGCAACCACCAATCTCTGTGTAAGGAACCTACCTCTGGCATCTCCCCTATACCCTCCTCCAATCACCTTAAAATTATAGCCCCTCGTAATAGTCATTTCAGCCCTGGGAAAATGTCTCCAACTATCCTCTCTATTTATGCCTCTCATCATCTTGTACACCTCTATCAAGTCACCTCTCATCCTTTTTCACTGCAATGAGAAATGCCCTAGCTCCCTCAATCTTTCCTCATAAGACCTGCCTTCCAATCCAGGCAGCATCCTGGTAAATTTGCTCTGCACCCTCTCTAAATCTTCCACAACCTTCCTATAATGAGATGACCAGAACCAAACACAATATTCCAAGTAACAAGCATGGGGCTGGATGAACACAGCAGGTCGTTCATCCAGCCCCATGCTTGTTATCTCGGATTCTCCAGCATCTGCAGTACCTTTTATCTCTGATACAATATTCCAAGTGTGGTCTAACCAGGGTTTTATAGAGCTGCAGCATAATCTCGCGGCTCTTAAACTCAATACCCCTGCCAATGAAAGCCAACACACCATACGCCTTCTTTACAACCCTATCAATTTGAGTAGCAACTTTGAGGGATCTTTGGACATGGATCCCAAGATCCCTCTGTTCCTCCACGCTGCCAAGAATCCTGCCATTAATCTTGTTAAAGTTTGCACATTCTCCCCACGTCCGTGTGGTTTTCCTTTGAGTGTTCCAGTTTCCTTCTACAGTGCAAAGCTGTGCCAGTTAGGTAGATTGGCCATGCTGAATTGTCCATAGTGTCCAGGGAAATGTAGGTTAGCCATGGAGAATGCAGGGTTACAGGATGGGATGAGTCTGGGTGGGATGCTTTTCAGATGGTCAATGTGGACTTGATGGGCTGAAGGGTTTGCTTCCACACTGTAGAGGTTCTATGATAGAAAGACCCAAAGGGTTATCTTCTGTGCTGTTACCTATAAGATTTCATAGTTTAAACTGGAAAGTGATAAAAATGAATAGATTCCTTCCATATTACACTTTCAATTTTCAAAAGGTGTAGAACGCTCCAGAATAGAAAGTAATGTGAGAATAGATCCGTTTCAAAATCCTTCTCCTGATGCCACAGGAAAAGATGAGATTGTCCCCTATTGCGCTTCATATATTTTATTTTATCAGATGGCCCTGAAATTGCTTCAATGCTGTAATTAGTAACTGTCAGTTACAACTTTATAAATTGCCAAATGAAGTTCTGAAAGACTGTTTAGAGTAACTCAGAAGAAGTTTTGTTTAATGAGCTGAAGGAACTGGAATTAAAATTTATTAAAAAACATAATTTAATACAGCATCACCATAACATGGTATATTTGGCTGGGTATAATCATTTCACCATGCAGCCTCTTTCATCAATTAATCTGTTACATCTGAGAATGATATTTGTTTTTCTTTGAACCCTATCTTTGTTGTGGCTGTGATAAACTCAAGTTTTCTTCACTGAGTCAGACACTATATTGATGTAACAAATTGCCACATAGTAACTGTTATTCTAATTAAGGTACTTATTCAGGGGCCCTGAGTAAGTTAAAATAGGATATTGTATAGGCAACCGCTGTTCTGAATTTGTTTTTTGCCCTTGCTGAAGTTGTCTCAATATCATCAGGCTAGTTAGGGATTGGTAATGATGTTTGCCTTGCATATGCCTATTTCCTTAATGAAGTTGTCATTACTTAACCACAGTAGCAAACTGTGATACAGCGAACTTGATTATTCAGCCCACAAGGTATTTCTGTGCATACCAATTTCACTGCAAAATTCATTTTGTTGCTTCCCTTTCCTCTACTAGTCTCCTGAAGACAGTACGATTTCACATGTAATATGGAAAATTCAGTGCCCCAGTCATCTCTCTTTGTATAATTACTAAAAGCTGGTGTATCTGTTCAAAAAAAAATCCAAAAGATTAATTGAATGTTGATGTTTAACTCAAGGTGAGTGAAATACAAAACTGAGTTTTTTAAAATCTTGTTCATCCTTCATAGTGAATCAGATCATAATTATTATCTGAAATCAGGAACAAAAACAGAAGTTGCTGGAAAAACTCAACAGGTCTGGCAGCATCTGTGAAGGAAAAAACAGTGTTACTGTTTCGTCTCTCCAAAATCGAAACAATACCGGTGAGCTTTTCCAGCAACTTCTGTTTTTGTTCCTGATTTACAGCATCCACAGTTCTTTCGATTTTTATTTATTATCTGACGTGTCTGGTAGGGTTCTGGGGTTATCTGGATGACTGCTAAAGTTGAACTGTGTTTGGAAGATGCTGCTGCAACTAAGACCAGATACTACAAATGTTGATTTTGGGTAAGTTGCTGTCTTGAGATTTTCTCCCCTTATGTTGTCTCCCTGACTCTGGTATGCATATACTTTTGAAGGAGACCGCACCATCTTTTATTTGATTTCACAAGGCGTAGCAATCCTAAGTGATCACAGGGATCAAAATTGATATTAAGCAAGATAAGAGTGCACCCCCGACTCCAGGTCTCCGAAGAATGTTCATTCTGGAAGAAAATTTCAGTCATTCGGGCTACATGACCAATCAAACTCACTTGTTACAGAATCAATATGGTGTGGATGCTTAGCATGGATGTCAGGTGAGCACTTCAGTGCCTCATGCTTTGTTTTGTCATCTGATTTTCAGAGCTTCCATAGGCAACTTATTTGAAACTGTGAGATAGTAAGAACTGCCGATGCTGAAGTCAGAGATAACAGTGTGGAGCTGGAGGAGCACAGCAGGCCAGGCAGCTTCAGAGGAGCAGGAAAGTTGACTTTTTGGGTCGGGACCCTACTTCAGAAAATTTGAAACTGTCCTTCTTGTCATGAGGTTGATTCAAAGTCCAAAGTTTTTATGCATAGAGCACAGAGTTTAAGACTTCTTCCCTATAGTTTTGTGAGCTGGTGGGAAGTGGTACAATGGCTCCCCTCCATTTTCACCCACCATTTGACTGAAGCAAGAATATATTGTCAGTTCAGTGAGTGCCTAACAGTTTAATTGTTGTAAATGTATAGGACTTGCGCAGATTTTCTTGTCTTTATTAACAGATAAGAGAATTATATTTATTACACTACTCAATCTAAATAAAAAGACTACACTTATTTTGGCAATTGTCTCATTGTCAATATAAGAAGCTTGAGAAAATGTGCTGCTGAGACAAGTGATATTATCCCCTGCTGACAGGTTCTGGTCACAAACTGATATTTTGGGCTTGAGATGCAGTTTGTCACAGCAGGCTGAATCATGCTGATCATAAAAATGAAGTTGTTCCTTCACTTAATTTTGAGAATTAAACCTCTAGAAACATATATTGACCTTGAGAGAGGGGATAAGGCGCTGATTGATTAAGTCTTGAAGGGTCAAATGTAATCCACATAGAGTTTAGCAAAGCTTTTGACAACCTCCCCTTTGCAGACTGATCATGAAGAAATAATCAGCAGAACAGGGGCTGCTAATTCATCTTGATTTGTAATATTTTCAAAGATGACCATTCCTGGTGCCTTGAGGTATTTGCCACCTCCACCAGTATATGTTACTAGGTGAGGGTTATTTAATGCAGTTTATTGCCACCAATCCTCCTCTGTCTTTGCTTTGTAGAATAACTACAGAAGAGGCACAGTTCTCTAGATATTAAAAAGAGTCATTGCACAATAACAATAAATACAATTGCATTTGTTCAGTCATAATTACAAGAAACTTAGGGAGCTGATATAGACGCAACTGCTCTCTCTTAAAGCTAAAGTAGACCTTCTTACTTCTCCCACAGGCTTTGGATAATATCAGTAGAATGAGTGGAGCCAATGTATTATGACCATTCAGAACCAATATCTTGTACAACAGTTCAGAGATAGCAGGAACTGCAGATGCTGGAGAATCTGAGATAACAAGGTGTAGAGCTGGATGAACACAGCAGGCCAAGCAGCATCAGAGGAGCAGGAAGGCTG
>JAHRHZ010000012.1:79161956-79189760 GCA_024137785.1 Ginglymostoma cirratum
CTGCTTGGCCTGCTGTGTTCATCCAGCTCTACACCTTGTTATCTCTTGTACTACACTACCTTGGACCATTGCTGAGGAACAGGAACACCAGTAACACAAGGATGAGCTGCAATGGTGGCAGAATCAGTTGACTTCTCTTCAGCCACCTGCCACTGTGAAAGAATAAATAAATAAAGATTTCCCAGACTTGTGTGATGGTATCCTAAAGCAAGCAATAGCAATCATTTTCCAGAATAATAATGTTTTGCTTCATCTTGAATAATGTCTTGCTGCAATGAGTACCAGAGTTGTAGATGAAGGAAGCTGATGACCACTCTGCATCTTCAGAGGAGGAGGCCAATGAACCTTGTATGCTGACAACTTCAGTAGCTGCTCTCTTAGCTGCCTGAAGTATCTCCTATGATGCAGGCACATTTCATGTAATCTGACATAAATCTAACCTGCACTTCATGGCATACCAATTCTGAATCCACTGAGTATAAACAGTCCAATAGTCACAATCCATCTGTCTCAAAGACACGCAGTGCGCATATTTTACTCTGTGGTACCATTTTTCAAAGACAGTCCCTTAAATCACTTAATTGTTGGGTGGCAGATAGAAAATAGAAAGGATGAGCCATATATAGTTTAGAAATAAACTTTATGGTTTACAAAAATTGAACAAAAATGTGAAAATCGAATTGTCTTAAACACGCAAGGGATTATAAATTCCTTTCTCTTCAATTTGTTCTTACTCCTATGTAGTGCTACCTCCAAACCTTAGCAGAGCTAGAGACAGGCTGATGATTTTCTTGATTTGACTGCTTCAAAACTCCTGGCTAACATTTCTTGGGTTTTAGATCTAATAAAAGTCCTGACAAAGTCTGTCTCACTTTTACCAGTGCAGCAGTGGATTGAGTTAATGGGACAGAAGACACCATTTGGGAATCTGATTGAGGAGTTAGGCCTAGAGACAAGCAAGGAGGAGTTTTCAGGGTAGCAATGTGTAACCAATGGAGTGCCACAGGGATTAGTGGTGGGAATAACATCACCTGAACAATAGCAAAATGTTGTGGATACAGAAACCAGTTTTGAAGAAGAATCATCCTGGACTCAAAATGTTAACTCTGTTTCACTCTCCACAGATACTGTCAGACTTGCTAAGTTTCTCCAGCATTTTCTATCTTTGTTTCAGCTTACCTCCTTGCTCGTTGACTCTATGTTCCTATCCATAAAGCTGGGAGCATGGAATGCTTGACTTCCTACTGTCCTGTCACTTTCAATGATCTTTGCACATACACACCCAGCTCTCTCTGCTCCAGCACCCTCTCCCCTTTAGAATATACTTTCTATTTTGTATTATCTTTCAATGTTCTTCCTCCCAAAATTTGTCACCTATCTGCTCATGCCAACAATTTGTCAATGTCCTTTTGGAGTTCTGCACTATCCTTCTCAAAGTTTACAATTCTTCCGAGTTTTGTGTCATCTGCAAAATCGTTCCCAGCACTTCTAGATCTAGATCATTAATATGTTCAGCAAAGGCAGGGGCCCCAATATGGTCCCCTGGAAAACTCCATTACAAACCTTTCTCAAACCTGCAGATGCCAACTGACATTTCTGTTTCATATCACTCAGCCAATTTGGTATCCATATTGCTTCAATCCCATTTATTCCACGATCTATAAATTTCCTCAGAAGTCTGGCACTGAGTCAAATGCCTTCTGAGAATCCGTGTATACTACATCAACGGTGTCAACCTCATTAAGCATTTCTGTTACCTTTCAAAAAATTTCAGCAAGTTACTTACACTTGATTTCCTCTTTAGAAATCTTCTCTTAAGAAGAAGATGACCAGAGAAAAACACTATCACAAAGATGTAATGTCAGAGATAATCCAAACAGAATACAAGGTTGGATGTCTTGGGGAAAATCTTTTTTTAAAATACAGAACTTTTCCAAATTTAAATAGTAAACCTTAAGCCGAACATGTAAATGCACTGTTATATTCAATATGACCTGCAGTTGAATACTAGTTGAATAGAGAAAAGAATACGCAAGCAGTTTTGAAAATGTTCTACAGGTTTTTGAAAGTTAATCTGGGAGCAAACAAAATTATTGAAGAAAGCAAGGTTGAACAGAAGAGTTCAGTGATCAGGGGAATCCAAGGCAAGGCAAAGGTAGGCCAAACAACAGATAGTTAGTTTTGGTGAGGTGAAACAAAAAAACTGCATAGGCACAAGCAGTGTCCAGCTATGACAAAAGGATGTTACATCTGTAAATCCAGAGGCCAATCCAGAAGATAGGTGGAAATAATAAAGTTTCAGAACAACAAAATGCCATTTGCTGACTCACATAGCAACATTAATGTGACAAAATAATCCCCAGTGTAAAAAAGTACCAGGAAGTCTTGGTAATTCAAAGGATCCAAGATTGACTGAACACATTTATGTCAAAATCCTATGAAACAAGAGAATTGTATAAGAAAATTATTTTATGCTGTTAACAGAAAGGAAATCTGTGACTCTATGAAATGGTAAAAATGTTTACCATTCCTAACAACAACAAAGAACCTTCAGACAATAAGCATTAGTAAGGTGTCCATAAAAAGTAAATACTGAGCAAAAAAATGAGTAATGCAGCCTTCTTGAGCTCATTGAAGAATCTTTAACTGAATTTGTTCAGACTGTAAAATTATCCCTTGAAGCAGTTGATACAGAAAATTGACGTTGATAACAGCTGATGAGCCAATACAAGCTCAAGACTATTGCTGAATAAAAATCTCTAATTTCCTTTGAGAAGTCAGGGACTTGAAGATTGATTTGGGGTTGCAAATGTAAAAGTAATTATGTGCCTAAATGTATAAATGTTAAATATGACGATAAAACTTTGAGGGAGCTATAGTATAAAGTAATTGATTAGTATAAGGTTAATAATAAAAAAAAGCTTAATGTTGGAGACTATATTAGTCTCTTTCTAATCTGATTGTGTCATACAGAATTGGAAAAGAATCCAGCTGAAGACCCTGATTAGGTCATACATATCATTTCTGGATATCATTTCCTTTGGATTTGAAGAAGAGTCATTTCGGACACGAAATGTTAACTCTATTCTCTCTCCACAGATGCTGCCAGACCTGCCCTTTTGTTTGTTTCAGGTTTCTAACATCTAAGGTACTTGATATTTATTTATATCATCTCTCGTTCTAGATAAGTTTGCCAATTTTGTCTGACTAATCAATGCAACTTGCATCTATTGTGATCATGCAATAA
Source organism: Ginglymostoma cirratum (assembly GCA_024137785.1). NCBI lineage: Eukaryota > Metazoa > Chordata > Chondrichthyes > Orectolobiformes > Ginglymostomatidae > Ginglymostoma > Ginglymostoma cirratum. Next base: position 79,165,204 of record JAHRHZ010000012.1, read on the forward strand.
ACTATACCTTGTTGTTAAGATAATTTCCTCTTCTTGTTAATACTCATGAGTGGTTCATCCTCTATTACTGTTAACCAAAAAGGCCCTTAAACAAGTATAGAAAGAAGGATTGGAGGCTGCATTTGATTACAACCTTTAATTAGTTGTGCTTGGTTCCACAACACATGCCACATCATCCTCTGACATTTCTGTCAGTTGCAGTGTGATATAGTCACCACAATACATCCTCTGTCTGTTATCAGCATTCCATATGGTCCATTCCCTTTGTGACACATTAGTTGAATCCTCAGTTACCTCTAACACAGTTTCCCTTCTTAAGGCACCTTTCTGTAAAAGTGTAGATGAATACATATCCTTTCTCCTCCTACCTTCTCACTGTCCAAGGACCCAAACATATCTTCCAAGTGAGACAGAGTTTTACTTGTGCTTTCAAATTAGTATGCTGTATACAATGCACTCAATGTACTCTCCTATACATTGGGAGGCTCAAAACAGACTGAGTGACCACTTTGCAGCATATTCCTATCTTTGACTACAAGCACAACCCCAAGTTGTTAGTTGCTTGTCATTTTAATTCTTCACTCTTCTACCATCATGATTTATCTGCCCACGAAGTACTACTGTGTCCCAATGCAGCTCATTGCAAGTTTGCAGAACATCAGTTTATCTTTCAGCTCAGTGCTATACAGTCTTCTGGACTCAATATAAATCATAACTTTTGCCTTCATCTTGGCCTATGTGTTTTCTTTTTCTTTTGTTTCTGCTGAGGCATTTGTGTAATGTCTGGGTTCTCTTTTTAATCCTTCAAATTACATCTAGATGATTTCTTTGTAGCAATTGTTATCTCATTTGGACATCTTTGTTTCATTATTATATCCATTACCACTCTCCCTAGCTGGTGCATCATGAAATTTTTAACTATTATATACTTGTCTGTTATTTAGTGCTGTTCCTCCTTAATCAAGCCTAAACCTAGCTACAAACAATTCTCCAATCTTAAATCAATCTATTTATTTGTATTAGAACAAATCTGCATCTGTAATTTGTGTTCATTGTGTCATTTCAAGAAACAGAATGGCTCTAAGAAGAAACAGTATGCTATGCATCCAACATTTCTGACTTCATTGAGAAATCCCCTAACATGAGAGGGGCATATTTGTTTGAATGCCACCACATCTATTTACTGTTTCTAATCTGCCACCACTGATTTCAAGCAAAGTATGCAACAAGACAGAATGAATGAATCCAATGTCCAATCAGAGGGAGTGGATAACTGTAATTACTTAATTTGTGCAGGCATTCTGCCATTAGCCATTCTGTCATTCTGGCACCTGAGCTGTTGCTGCACTACAGTATTTTGCACATCTTCTATGGTAAGACATCAAACTCTTCAGGTTCAAGAGGAACATTGTGGTGCACAATGTGATGCTTACACTGACAAGGACCAAAAAAGACAGCAAATTGCAACTGAACGCACACCAGATCAATCGGTTCCTTGTTCCGTTCTTGACTTTGTATAAAGCCCCAAAGTAGCTTAACTTCTCTGTCAATTATCTCATACCGGTACACAAAAATAGATACAGAAATAAAGCCCAATAAGGATGTGGTCAGCTTCTGCTTAGGGTCAGTACCAACCACAGCATTTACACATACCTTCTTGATGCACATAATGCAGTTTGAATGCTTGCTATCTCCACATAGCTGTTCCACCCCCAATTGAACAAGTCCATGTTAGAAAACTCTGCATTTTATTTTCAAACAAAGAACTTGCTTCACTTTTCTGAGCTGACACAAATTGCAGAGGGGAAAGGCTGCCTTAGTCTGTTATGTGCAAAAAATCTTATCCTATTCGCTATAAATTTGTTTACAATTTTGTAATATAAACATGGGGTAAATTTTTTACCCTGTCAAATATTTGTAAGGTGAAGGTGAACATCAGAAATTTTTAAATACTGTCTCTGATTTTGCTTCCCTTTAGTGTAATGAATGAAAAATTGGGAAGTTTGTACTAATTTACACAATATTTGCACATTGAGCTGAATTGGAAAATACATTGATATTATACCAAAGAAATATTTGAGCATTGAATGCAAGATATCAAAAATATCAAAGAGCCAGAATAGCAGTACTATCAGAACAATAATAGATATATCTAAGCAATCAAGTTTTTCATGCAGAATTACAGATTAGTGACGGAGTTTTGTTTGTTTTTCTCTTTTGCTCAGTTTCCCCAGTTGGGCCTCCTCATGTCACTCATCAGCCATGCATAAGAAAGTAGGAAGTCTGCTGTCAGTGTCTGTGCCAGTTTCACTCTCGAAGCAGACACAGTGTGAGAATTACTCTTCCTCCGGAGTTTTTCTTGCCCCCTATGAAGAATAGCTATCACCATTTAACATCTCTCCACAGGCTATGGTGAAAAAAAACTCAGCTATTGTGGTTTTGACTTCATCAGATAAAATGCTTGGATTTCACAAAACTATAATCTAACACGCTGACAAATAAAGTGAGATAGAACCCTCTCTAGTTGCTAAACACTTGAATCTCTAGATTTTCCAGAAATGTAAGGTAGCTTGGTCCAGGTTCCAGTATGAGGAATGCGCCCAATTTTGCAGGGATGGAATGCTTAGCAAAGTGATTTCTATGCTAGTACACGCCAGTAGTGATTGGTCTTGTTGGTTATGCACCCACGATTTCATGTAGTGTGATTCCTTCAAGTGCTGCTCTCTATTTGGAATGTTTACCTTGTATAATTCTAGCCTTGAACCAGCAGATAATACAATGGTATTTGCACAAAATTAAGCCTACAGCACAAATTTTAAAAACATGAGCATATTTGAAGATAAGATGTCTACTTCTGGAAGCAAGGAAAACCTGAAAAGCCACATGCTCCATATTCCAGTAGATTATCTCAGCTTTGCCTGCCTGGAATGGCCTCAGATATTTAGGCTGACAAAGCATGTGAGGATCATGTGAGGTCATATAATTTACATAATCTGGATGAACACCCATCCCTCCAGTACCATCATATGTGTTAAAATTTCCTGAATCCAATTGCATATTTTTACGCTTAAGCATTTTCAACAAGGACCTGTCTGTAACAGTGATTCGATATTATTCCTCTTAAACCAGATCTCGATTCAGCTTCAAGCTGTTGTCCAAACCTCAGTTTGATTCAACGCCTGTCTTTGTATTTCTAAAATGTCTCCCACTAGTGTATGGGAGAATGTTTCTTAATGCTTGCGTAAGAAATTTCTTACCAGCTCCCAGTTACACACCCATAGCCTCCTAAAAAGGTCACATTCATGCTAAAATATGGATTAGCAGTTTTTGACATCCATCATCTGATTCTGAACACCTGAAACCTTCATGGACTAAAATGATATTTAACATAAAAAGAAGCACCTGCCTACTTCCAGGAAGTCAAATTTATAAAAATGCCTGAATCTGCTTTATGTATTATTGGATGAGAAGAGAAGGGAAAGGAAGGAAAACATTGAGAGGCAGCACAGCTCAGGGACCAAATCTGGTTACCAATACCAAAGCAAATTCTGAACCACATTAGGATGAAGTGTGAATTAGTAATGTGTGTGTGTGTGTGTGTGTGCGTGCGCGTGTGTATGCGCGCACGTGTATGTGTGCGCGCATGTACGTGTGCGCGCGTGTGTTTGTGTCTGTGTGTGTGTGTGTCTGTGGGTGTTGCCACAATCGTTATATTAACATAATCATTTGGTAGTACAGAACTGGACTATTTCTGAAAAAGGACACATTTTAAGAAAGCTTTCCTTTTGCACTCATCAGGAAAATTTGCAAGAATACTAATGCAAAGGGAAAAAACATTTTTATACTGTATGAGGAAAGTGGGCTGATTATTTGGAATGCCAACTATAATTGGACAATGTATCAGTTAGATGATGGCTGACAGCTTGATGATGACTGAACCCAGGATACAATTCTAGTTACTTGCCGAGATTTGTATAGATTTAAACCAGGCAGTCTGACTCTGATTAATCAAGGCAATACCCTGAGAAATGAACCAGGGAATGGCTACAATGTATTTTGTTAGGCTTATCAGGTACACTGTCTTTACAACATAGAACATAGAACATTACAGCACAGTACAGGCCCTTCGGCCCTCGATGTTGCGCCGAACTGTGAAAACAATCTGAAGCTCATCTAACCTACACTATTCCATTACCATCCATTTGTTTATCCAATGACCATTTAAATGCCCTTAAAGTTGGCGAGTCTACTACTGATGCAGGCAGGGCATTCCATGCCTTTACTACTCTCTGAGTAAAGAACCTACTTCTGACATCTGTCCTATATCTATCACTCCTCAGTTTAAAGCTATGTCCCCTCGTGCCAGCCGTCACCATCCGAGGTAAAAGGCTTTTACTGTCCACCCTATCTAATCCTCTGATCATCTTGTATGTCTCTATTAAGTCACCTCTTAACCTTCTTCTCTCTAATGAAAACAGCCTCAAGTCCCTCAGCCTTTCCTCATAAGAGCTACCCTCCATACCAGGCAACATCCTGGTAAATCTCCTCTGCACTCTTTCCAATGCTTCCACATCCTTCCTATAATGCGGCGACCAGAACTGCATGCAATACTCCAAGTGCGGCCGCACCAGAGTTTTGTACAGCTACCTAACAGCCTCATCCCGCCTCCTCGACCTGTCCGTCTTCCCTGGTCTGACCTATCCCTTCCCTAAAGCCCCACCTCCACTCACCTTTACTGACTCCATCCCCGCCTCTTTGACCTGTCTGTCTCCTCTCCACCTATCTTCTCCTTTATCCATCTTCTATCCGCCTCTCCCTCTCTCCCTATTTATTTCAGAATCCCCTTCCCCTCCCCCATTTCTGAAGAAGGGTCTAGACCCGAAATGTCAGATTTCCTGGATAACAAGGTGTGGAGCTGGATGAATACAGCAAGCCAAGCTGCATCATAGGAGCGGGAAAGCTTGACGTTTCGGGCCTAGACCCTTCATCAGAAAATTCTGTTGAGAATTCAAGATTTCCTGCTCCTCTGATGCTGCTTGGCCTGCTGTGTTCATCCAGCTCTACACCTTGTTATCTCAGTAACTACCAGTAGATATTTTATCTGTGTGATTACACAATGGAAATGTAATAGTGTGATCTTATCTAACTAAAAGGTGTCTTTAGAGTGATGGATTTTTGTCTGTAAGAGTGTCAATTAGTTATTTTGAAAAGGACTCTTTTTGATAACATGATCTTGTGCCTATTTCAATACTGTGCTGTTTAGGAAATCAACGTTTTCCTTGTGTTGTGGCTTTAAGTTTAATGAAGAGTTGACAATTGGATATTGATTAATACTTCAAATTCTGTTTCAAATTGAGTCCAAATACCCCAAGTTAGCACAAATGCGGAAGTAATGTTACTATATGACTTCACTATCTAATCAAGGAGTTAACGAGAATGATAAAGCAACCCAGGAAAGTCAAAAGGTAGCCACTTAAGAAGTCATGAACTGGCCCTTGATAAAATCTCAAGGGGGCTCCTCAAATAAAACATGTTTTGTGCCTTGACCTCTGTTCCAGAAACAACAATATTAATCTTGTATTTTACGCCATGCTAACGGCAGGGAGAGTGAAAACCTTTCCCCTCTCACCTACGTTCCCTAGCATTTGAATTTTCCACTCTGGGGTAAAGACTGTGATTATTCACCCTATACATACATCTCATAATTTTATATACTTCTATCAAGTCGCCCGTTAGCCTTTGATGCTCCAAAGCAATACACATTTTTCCAACTTGTCCTTATGGCTAATACACACCAGTCCTGGTAAAGGCCTTTTGCACTGTCTCCACAGCATCCACATCCTACAGTATGGTGACCAGAACTACACATACTACTCCAAATGTGACCTAAATAAAGTGTCATACAGGTGCAACATGATTTGCTAATTTTATACTCAATATCCTGACCGATGAAAGCAAGCATGCTGTATGCCTTCTTTGCCACTTTACCTACTTGTGTTGGCACTTTCAGGAAGCTATGGACTTGCATCCAAGATCCCACTGTATATCAGTGTTCCTAAGGGTCTGGGATGCTTATTTTCCTCCTGCATTTGACTTCCCAAAATACATCACCTCCTACTTGTCCGGATTATTATAGAGGTCTCAGTACTCTCCTTGTGGAACACCACTGCTCTTGGGCCTCCAGTCAGAAAAATACCCTTCTACAAATATCCTCTGGGTCTATGACCAAATCATTTTTGTGATATACCTGCCAACTCACCTTGGATCCCATGTGACTTAATCTTCTGTACCAGTCTATCAAGAAAGACCTTGTCAAATGTTTTGGTAAAGTCCATGTAGATAATATCCAGTGCGCTACCCTCATCAATCATTTTTGTTACTTCCTCAAAACCTCGATCAAGTTTCTGAGACAAGAGTTCCACTGCATAATGTCATGCTAACCAACTCTAATAAATTCATTCTTCTCCAAATGTGCATAAATCCTGTCCCTAAGAATCTTTTCCAATGATTTCCCTAATACTCATGTAAACTCACCAGCCTATATTTCCTCGATTAGCCCTGTTGTCTTTCTTAAACAAAGTAACATATTTGGCTATTCACCAGTCTTCTGGGGTCTCGCCTGTGGCTAAAGGGGATACAAAGAAAGGATACAAAGATCTTGGTCAAGACCCAACAATTTCCTCCCCTGCCTCCATCAGTATCCTGGATAGATACCATCAGGCCCTGGGGACGTACCCACCTTATTGTTTTTCAAGACACCCAACATCTCCTCCTTCTAAATATTGACATGTCCTAGGATAGCGACATACCCCTTTTAAATCTTACCATCATTCATATCCCTCTCCTTGGTGAATATTGATGCAAAGTATTCATTAAATTTTCTCTAACTCGATGCATAAATTCCCTCCTTTGTCCTTAATTGGACCTACCCTTTCCCTAACTACCCTCTTACTCCATGTATAAAGTGCCTTAAGATTTTCCTTAATCCTTCTTGCCAAGGACATTTCTTGAGCTCTTCTAGCCCTTCTAATTTCTTGTTTGAGCTACTGTCTGCTTCATTTATACTCCTCAAGGGCTTTGTTTGATTTCAGTTTCCTAAACCTTACATATGGCTCCTTTTTTTGACTGACTTTCAATGTCTTTTGCTTCCCAAATGCCCAGGTTCCTAAATATTGCCATCCTTATCTTTTATGCTCACAGGAACATTCGGTTCTGAACTCTGATCAACTAGCTTGTAAGAGATTCTTTCATGTCAGATGTGGATTTGCCTTCAAATAGCCATCTCAACCTAATTTCTCCAGTTCCTGTTTAATTCTGTTGTAATTAGCCTTCCCCCAATTTAACACTTTCATCTACAGGCCAGTCTTATCCTTATGCATAATTATTTTAAAACTTACAGAATTATGATCACTGTTCTCAAAATGTTTTCCCATTGATGCTTCAATTACCTGGTCATACCCATTCCCCCGTACAAAGTCTAGTACGGTCCCCTTCCCTAGTTGGACTCTCTACATCTTGTTTCAAGAAATCCTCCTGATGCAGCTAACCCATCTAAGCTCCTGCCACTTCGGGAGTACTGGTCGATAATGGGGAAGTTAAAATCACCCACTGAAATAACCCTTTGTTTTTACTTCTTTTCGTTATCTGCTTACATATCTGTTCCTCTGTCTCCTGCTGGATATTGGGAGGCCTACAGTATAACCCCTTTCTAGTGCCCGGACTTTCCTTATTCCTGAGTTCTTTCCATCTTGCTTGAACCATCTAAACCTGGAATGTTGAGCTGCCAGTCCTTCCCTTCTCTCAACCAAGTTACTGAATTGGCTACAATTTCATAGTCCCATGTATTAATCTAGGCTCTAAACTAATCTGCTTTACCTGTTATACTCCTTGCATTAAAATACATATACTTCAGACCTCCATGCCCATCGTGTTTATTAACCTGGTTCTGTCTGTCATTTATATTAGACTTACTTGACTCGATATTGACCTTCTCCTCAATCACTTCATGTGATCACCTAGAGCTACAGGTCTGACTGCTGGTCTTTTGGACAATACAAGATAGACGTATGACAAAGAACTATGAATATCGCAAATCTAAAACAAAAATCTCCAGAAATTGCTGGAAAATCTCAACACACATGGTAGAATTAATGTTTTGAATCCAGTGACCCTTCTTGAACAAGACAAAATTTAGAATAGGAATCCTGTCAGAGAAAGGAGCAGAACTTCTTGAAAATGGACATACCTAGAAGAATTATAGCAGTGAGTTAACCAGTAAAATAAAGCAAAGAACTGCAGAAGCTGGAAAGGGTCAATGAAGTTGAAACATTAACCCTGTTTTCACTACATAGATGCTGCCAGACCTGCTGAATTTCTCCAGTAATTTCTGTTTTGTTTCAGATTTCCAGTGACTCTATATTTTATTTTAGTGTTTAATTCACTGCTACATCTCTTCCAGGTATGCCCTTCTGCTCCTCTCTCTGATGGGATTTCTGGTCTAATCTTTCTTGTTCAAGAAGTGTCACTGGATTCAAAATGTTTCAAGTTTCTGATCCTAAAAGAAAGGCAATGTAACAGTTATCTGATTGTTATTTAATTCACTCAGACTCTCTGATCTGAAAACTGGTGTGCCATAAATGTTATTGAGTGACATTTAGGCAAAATGTGTATAGCTTTCACATAATATAAAAAAGAAACTCCATCAAAATGCATTATTCGGTCATACATACAAATATCACTGACCAAAATTACTGTTTTCTTTCCATGGTACAAATAACGATTTTGTTGTTCTCCTAATCACAGAATAACTATGTAGATGCATTTGAAGGCACTGAAAAGTGAATTTAATAGGGTTGAAAAAATTCAGAATATTTACTCAAACACTTTCCTCTATACTGTCATTCAAAAAATGCCCTTGATGTCAGGAATAAATCAACTCTTCATTGCCAGTGATTCAATTACCATGGTCAATATTAGTGATGATTGAGCAGCCTTGGCGTATTATCTGCAGTGCAGGTTGAAGTAATTGGACTGAATGTCATGAGTGACATGATGCACTTGTGGAAAAGTTCCCAATGTCAGTTCATCAAATAAATATTTCTTTAGGCAGAACCTGTGCAAAGTGACCATTGCACTTTATCAAGCACCCTTTCAGTACTAACAAAATGGTATACTACATTTTGGGGTTGTCTCTATTTTCTCACTTGGTCCAGATTGCCTTGGAAATCTAGCTAAACAAAAAACAAATCTATTCTTCATTAAGGCATTTATTAATGTTCCCCATGTTCACACGCAATCTATTCATCTCTTGTGTCATTCTCACCTGAAAGATAAAAAGAAAAATTGTCATGTCTTTGATTAGATCCATTTTTGCACTTTAAGAATGGCAAACGTGGACAGAGGGATTCAACAAGGAGTTACAAGAGACACAAAGATGCATTTACAAACCAAGATATTTTTAAAATTGGTCAATAATTTAAGAAGACTCAAAGGTGGTTTCATTGAAAAGATATAGTGCTTCACAGCATCAAAGTTTGGCTCACATACCCAATAAACAAATTATATCTTCCAACTCTATGATTCTTTGGACTTAATACCTCCACACCAAGACCTCTGTCTTTGTGATCTATTAATCTATGAATTGATTAACTTAATAGATGCATGTAACTATCAATTTTAAAATTTGCCTGCTTATTCCATTGCTATGTCCACCAGTATTGTTTTGTTGATAACATCCTGTATTTAGGTAGTGCCTTTAACAGAGGAAAATATCCCAAGGCTGATTATGGGAATGCTACTGGAATGGGTGAATGAGGGGGAGGTATGCTTGGGTCTGGGTGTAGAGATGGGTGCTACTCCAGCAGTAAGCCAAGGTTGTTGGGTGCAAGGATGGGAGGCTTTGGGTGTGACGGTGGGTCAAAAGAAGTTCAGATCTGTGGCCAAAAGGAAGTGGATGTGATGCTAAACAAGTGAGCTGCTTTAGACTGGATGGTGTCAAGTTTATCGTGCTTTGTTGGAGCTGCCCAGCCAAAAGAGGAGTATTCCATCACACCTGGCTTATGGCCTGTAGATGGTGGACAGGCTTTGGGAGTCAGGATGGGAGTTAGCTGCTGTAGGATTCCCAACCTCTTACCTGATGTGCATTTATGTGGACAGTCCAGTTCGGTTTCTGGTCAATGGTAACTCCCAGAATATTGTTAGTGGGGACTCAGCGATGGCAATCTCGTTGAATGTCAAGCGGAGATGGGTAGATTCTCTCATGATGGTGATGGTCATTGCCTGACATGGTGTTACTTGAAACTTGTCAAATGAATCCTGAATATTATCCATTTTGTGCTGCACAGACTTTTTCAGTATCTGAGGAGTCACAAATAGTATCTAACATTGTGGAATAATCAACAAATAGCCCCATTTCTGGCCTGATGATATTGCTGAGGATGGTTGCGCCTTAGACACTATCATCCACCTGGGACTTCTGGCTAAAGGTTGTTGCCTTATCCTTTTCCCAAATTATTATTTCTAAAAGTTTTCTCGTCACAGAGGTAAAACCTTTAGTCACTCAGCTTATCCTTCGCTTTTTTTTAAAAGGATTTACTCTTTATGTCATTGTAGCAACAGCTTCTGTTTTCCATGTTCTTAGAATGCATTATTGCCATATAATTTTGGGAAAAAAATGAAACTTTCAACAAAGTGCAGTTGTTAACTATTTCAGTGCATCACAATGGAACATAAATTTGTTTGGGTGCATTAAGATATAATTAAAATGTTACCTATAACATTGAAACATGCATTGTCAGCAACAAATTAATTTCCTATCTTATATGTATCCATATTAATTATTGCATTTTTCACAGATGTCTGTAATGCTTTCTTAATTTATTTTTAAAATGACTTTCCTATTAATTTGACAAACCATTATATTATAATGCAATAGAATCGCTTTGAGTCTAAAAGCAGTTGCAGAGTATAGCCAATGAATGACACTCAAGATTGTAAGCTGAATTTTCTCATTTTCTTGGCGACATGTCATTTTGGGGGACTTTCGTGGAGGGTTTCCTTTCTCACGTAATCTTCTATTGCTCACCTCATTAATTATGCATCTAGGGTTGATGGCACACTTCTTGCACAATCATGCAGTACCAGAAGTGGAAGTGCTTGCCACTGCTGGGATCTTCTGTCATTCACATTGTGGGCTCAGATATGCACCACTTTAAAATGCTGCAAACCTGGAACTGCTCTAAAATATGTGGCCCTCAGTTGTTTTTACAGAAGATATGGCCAGGAATGGGAAGTTGGCATCCCGGTCCTTCAATAGGGACTTGGAGGTCCTTTTGGACAGGATATTGGATGGGACAGTGGTTTCATTGTCAAAGGAGGCCATGGCACCAAACATTGTCAGCTTGGATGGAGTAGTCAGCAGGGTCGTGGCAATGATCTGTGTGAGAATAAGCAAGTAGAAATATAGAATATAGACCTGTGCTCTATAAAACTAAATGCCACTATTTCTCTCTGCTATTTCATGCTCACACTAATTCTGCCACTGATCACACTTTCCACCGAGGATAATGGTCAGTACATCCACTATTGCATGCATTATCTCCACTCAATGGCTCTCAGCCGCCTCATCCTCTCAAAGTACCAACCCTTCTGCCTTTTATGCTTCCTGCTGCTTTCTGCTCACTCAGTGGGGATACCTTACCATCTTACATGCTCTTGCATACACCCAACAGCATTTCAAACTACTTCAAGCTACTTGATGTCTCCTTTTATCTCATTGCAGGAGAAAATATCACACAACAGCGTGAAAAGGTGGCTGGTTGGGTGCCATTCATGTCCTCACCTCACATAAAGAGAAAATCCTCAAACTGGCTGGAGAGGATTGAAGCCATTTAGTGGGGATGCCAAGACAACATATGTAGGAAATCAAGTAGCTAATTGCACTGTGCTGTGCTACACTGCTCTGCCATAACATCACTGTGAACACATTTGTAACATGCTGCAGCTTCTATTCTATCTCATAACCATTTGCTCCTCTTCTCATCTGCAGGCACAGTGACACCCACACAACCTCTATCTCCTCACAGCATAAGCTTCTCTTATGCTTCTGGGAAAGAAGCCACAATCCTTCATCCTAAGCCACAATCATAAGCAAGGCTTTCTCCTGCATCCTCACTAGCTCAGACACTTTCACTTGGTGGACACTCTTTCTAGATTGGACTTGATTTGATTTGATTTATTGTAGTCACATGTACGTTAGTAGAGTGAAAAGCTTTGTTTTGTGAGCAGTACAGGCAGATCATAGCATACAAGGACATTGGGTGCTTAGGCAGAGGGAGGCATACAGGTGACAACTGCACAGGAGATGCACAAAGCAAGATCAGCATTAGCACAATCAACATTATTTGAAGTTAGAGAGTCCATTTAGCCGTCTAATAACTTGGGTAAACAGCTGTTCTTGAACCTGTTGGTACATTTGTTCAAGCTTCTGTATCTTCTGCCTGATAGAACAGGTTGGAAGAGAGCATTATTGGGGTGGGAGGGGTCCTTGTTGATGTTGGCAGCCTTGTTATGGCAACCAAAAGTGTAAATGTATCATGAATGAGAGGTTGGCTTCTGTAATGGTCAGGACTGTGCATATAACCTTCTGTAGTTTTTTACAGTCCTGGTCAGAGCAGTTGCACCCTAATAGTATGCTTTCTATGGTGCAACTGTAGGTGAGGGTCCTTATGGACATGCTAAATTTCCTAAGCTACCGAAGGAAGAAGATGTGTGCTGTGCCTTCTTAACAGTTCAGGGCAGAATGTCAGTTATCATCACTCCTAGGAACTCAATGCTCTCGACCCTGTCCATCGCAGCTCAACTGATGGAGATGGGGGCATGTCCTCCTCCTTTCTCAAGAACTCAATCTGATGAGTGCATAGTGCTACAGAGTCATATAGCACACTGAAACAGATGTTTTGATCCAAAAAGTCCACGCCAACATAATCCCAAACTAAACTAGTCCCACCTGTCTGCTTCTCGCCCAGATCCCGCCAAACTTTTCCTGTTCCTGTACTTATCCAAATGTCTCTTAAATGTTGCAATTGTACCCACATCCACCACGTCCTAAGGAAGTTCATTCTACACGCAAACCACCCTCTGTGTAAAAAATTTGCCTCTCATGTCTTCTTTAATACTCTCTTCTCTCACACTAAAAATGCACCCCGTAGTCTTAAAATCCTCTGTCCTCGGGAAAAGACACCTACTATTAACCCTATCTATACCCTTCATTATTTTACAAACTTCTGAAAGGTCACCTGTCAACCTCCTATGCTTCACTGAGAAAAGTCCCAGCCTCAAAAATAAAGTTGCTGGAAAAGCTCAGCAGGTCTGGCAATATCTGTGAAGGAAAAAACAGAGTTAACGTTTCAGGTCTGGTGACCCTTCCTTAGTCCTGAGCAACTTATTTTTGTTCCTGATTTACAGCCTCCACAGTTCTTTCACTTTTTAGAAGTCCCAGCTTATCAGTCTTACGTTACAATTCCTTACCCAGCGATATCCAGGTAAATCTCTTCAGAAACAAAGTTGCTGGAAAAGCTCAGCAGGTCTTACAGCATCTGTGAAGGAAAAAACAGAGTTAATGTTTCAGGTCTGGTGACCCTTCCTAAGATAGGCTTCGGGTCTAGGTCTGGGTGGGATGCACTTCAGAGACTTAGTACTATGGATGACAGTTAGTTGCAAATCCACTTGGCCTGCACATCCCTGGATACTATGGGCAATTTAGCAATCCACCCAAACTGTACATCTTTGGATTGTGGGAGGAAACTAGATCATCCAATGGAAATCTACATAGACATGGAGAGAATGTGCAAACTCCACACTGTCGCCCAAGGGTGGAGTTGAATCCAGGGCTCCGGTACTGTGAGTCAGTAGTGCAAACTACTGAGCCACTGTGCTGCCCATTTTGGTGGCATAGAGGGTATAAGCAATAGTAATAGTCTGAACAAGCCAGTCTGAAGTCAAAGTTCATTAGGAGTCCAAGAAATAAACCTCTTTCCAGGATGAGATGCAAGCAGGTCTTAATGAACATTTAATTTAACTAGCAATGGAAAACATGATGTGTTTGTAATGTTTGCCAGTGGTCCAACCGATAACTTGCTGGATAAAACCGTAAGAACTGCGGATATTGTAAATCAGGAACAAAAACAAAGTTTCTGGAAAAGCTCAGCAGGTCTGGCAGCATCTGTCAAGGGAAAAACAGAGTTAAAGTTTTGGGTCCAGTGTTCTGAGGAAGGGTCACTGGACCTGAAACGTTAACTTTGTTTTTTCCTTCACAGATGCTGCCAGACCTGCTGAGCTTTTCCAGCAACCTTGTTTTTGTTCCTGATAACTGGCTGGAGAATGGATAGTGTCAGAATTTGAACACATAGAATCCATACAGTGCAGAAATAGGCCATGTGGCCCATTGGGCCCATTGAGTCTGCACTGGTCCACTGAAGTGCATCCCACCCATACTTTGACCCCAACCCTATCCCCATAATCTCACATTTACCATGGTTAATTTAGCTAGCTAGCACATCCTTGAACGCTATGGGACAACTTACTGTGATCAATCCACCTAACCTGCATTACCTTGGACTGGGGAGAAAACTGGAGCACTGGTAGAAACCCATGCAGACACAGGGAGAATGCACAAACTCCACAGACAATCACGCAAGGTTGGAATCAAATTAGGTAGCTCAGGTTCAATGAAAGGAAGTAAGGATGAAGCAGGTTGATCAGGCTTGAGCCTTGACCAGGTGCATGTAAACTGGTTAACTTCTGATTGCATGCATTGTATGGGTAAGATTTTATACAATATTTTTCCCGTGCACTTTATTTCAATAAAGAACATGGGGTACATTGCATTGCTAGATGTGTTGTGTTGCCTTGTGTTATTGATATCCAGAGTAAACTAGACAGACCAGAGAAAGTGGGAATGAAAGCCCCAGCTCACCTCTATGCCATGCATACTGTGGCCCACTATGCCCCATTGATGCTTGGATGGTAGTCACTTGCAAAATCCCATCTCCTGCAGTACCTCATGTCCTCCCATTGTACGTCAAATTGCACCATTATATTTGAAGTTTCTTCTCTGTACTGTCATTATCTCCTATGCATGCTAGTATGATGCCCCACTTTTCCCAGTACAGCATAGAAAATATGCTTCGATATAACATCCCATTACACCTTGATACTGAGTGCCCAAAACCCCTGGTCTAATCATGGCCTATGCCTGGGACTGACTCATAGTGCAACCAGGGCAGACCATAGCCCAACCTCCTAATTGATGCTTCTGCGCCTCCATAGAATCTCTACAGTGTGGAAACAGGCCCTTTGGCCCAACGTGTCCACACCAATCCTCAGAGCATCCCACCCAGACTCATTCCCCAAACCCATCTAATCTACACATCCCTGAACACTATGGGCAATTTAGCATGCCCAGTCCACCTAGTCTGCACATCTTTGGACTGTGGGAGGAAACCGGAGCACCCAGAGGAAACCCACGCAGACACGGCGAGAACATGCAAACTCCACACAGACAGTCGCCAGAGGGGGAATCGAACCTGGGCCTTGGCATTGTGAGGCAGCATTGCTAAGCTCTGAGCCACAATGCCGCCCTTTACATTGCTCCCTGACTGACTTAACTGTACTCCTGGACAGGCTGTATTTGAGCTACAGGACTGACTATGGCCCACTGACCAGACTAGAAGGACATGGATTCCCAAACCCGATCATCCCTAGTGCCTGCCTGATCATGGCCAAACTCCTGGACTGAGAGCACACAATACCAGACTGACTCGAGCTGCGCACCTGACTGCCCATAGACCCCCTTCATTCAACTAAACACTAGTGCCCTCAGACATTCAGACATGGCTATTTGATTAAAGCACATGCAGTATTTGCCAAGTCAGCTGCTGTAGGTTTGATATTGATGTGGTTTGGTGCCATTCACTTTCATATCCACATTTCAACCGTTAGTGTGCTGGCAACCATGACAAGCTTTCTGTCGGTCCTAAGAAAGAAGGCAAGCCAAAGATACTGTGAGCCTTTAACTTTTGATTTAAGCAGCAATGCACTAAAGGGCAGAAATGCAGTGAGCGTCCAAGTAAGAGTGAACACAAAGAAAGCAAGCTAAGAACACTGAGATGTATGAGATGGGTGTGTGTCCCCACACAAGGGGCCTGACAGGAGTATTTCATAGAATCCCCACAGTGTGGAAACAGGGTCTTCAGCCCAACAAGTCCACACTGACCCTCAGAGCATCCCACCCAGAACCATTACCCTACACCCCACCTAATCTACACCTCCCCAAACACTATGGGCAATTTAGCATGGCCAATCCACCTAGCCTGCACATCTTTGGACTGTGGGAGGAAACCAGAGCACCCAGAGGAAATCCATGCAGACACAGGAGAACGTGCAAACTCCACACAGACAGTTGCCTGAGGGTGGATTCAAACCTGGGTCCCTGGTGCCGTGAGGTAACAGTGTTAACCACTGAGCCACCGTGCCACCCCTATTGCAATGTAAAGTGTCCATGAACTCTAAAGTACTGGTGTGTCTGCTGAGTTAGTCTGAGATTGGCCACAATTAGGTTTTGCCAATGTCGGCACTCCTGGACAAAGAATGAAGACATTCGTTGCCCATAGAGTGGGCATGAGATGTTGTAAATCCATGTTAACATGGAATCCTGGAGAAGCAGGGTCCACATGTAATCTCACTAACCTTTTAGTCAATAATTAGCGCTATCTAATCACCAGCGCTTAAGTGAACTGCATACAAATGCATAGAAATAAGGTCCTCACCCCTTACTAGTGATATTCACAATAAGCTGTCAAAAACTTCAGAGGGAATAGGGCTATTTCTCTTGATATTCAGAATTAGATTTTCTCATTCTGACCATATTCTTCCAAATTTCTTGTGATTGCCCAAACTTGAATATCTATTATTTTATTGATTAACCGTTTTTCCTCTGACTGATAACTTCATTTTTAAAACATTATTGCGTCAATTATATGTTAAATAGGGTGCTCAGAAAACAGTCTATATCTATGTTATTTCTTAGTCCTTTAGGTGGCATTTTAACAGATGGTTTCAATGTTGTCATGTGTGAAACACAATTGCTGCTACTTTAAAGTTAGATTAAGACCGCAAATTTCTGGAAGGCAACTAAAATGTTTTCTGATTGCTATTTCATCATCTTTTTTTCCATCATCAGAAATTTATTTGAAATAAAGATTAAAAACAATGGAAAATTAAGAAAGGATTATTTTACCTGATAAAATTTAGAATTGTATTTGTTGTACACGAAGACTGCAACTCTTTAAAAAGTTTTGTTTTAGACTTAATAGCTTTGAAATTGTAAATCTGATGAGTTTGGGTTTTGCATCTTTCTGATGCCTGGGGTTTTTAGACATGACTAATTTATTCTAAAACCCTACTGGAGAAAAAACCTGATAGACATTCTTTTGACTTGCAAGATGCACTGAAGTGTTCAATCTCCCAATGGCTGACACATGAAAAAGTTTAATTATGCATAGAATGATATTGCTCATCATACATTCTGTGAGATTGATGTGCCCTTGAAGATGTCATACATTGTTTAAAGATGCATTGTAATATTAAAAGAGGAAGCTTATATTATTTAGCTTTCATTAATAGAGGGATTGAGTTCAAGAGCCATGAAGTTATGTTCCAGCTATACAAAAGCCTGGTTTGGCCACATCTGGAGTATTGTGTCCAGTTCTGGTCGCCTCATTACAGGAAAGACGTGGAAGCGTTGGAAAAAATGCAGAGGAGGTTTATCAGGATGTTGCCTGAAATGGAGGGAGGGTCTTATGAGGAAAGGTTGAGAGACCTAAGGCTTTTCTCTTTAGAACGACGAAGGATGAGAGGTGACTTGATAGAGGTGTACAAAATGATCAGAGGTATAGATGGAGTAGACGGCCAGAGACTTTTTCCTAGGGTGGAGGTGGCTATTATGAGGCAGCATAGTTTTAAAGTGAGTGAAGGTAGATAAAGGGGAGATGTCAGAGGTAGGTTCTTTACTCAGAGAGTGGTCAGGGCATGGAATGCATTGCCAGAAAGAGTAGTGGAGTCGGCCTCAATAGGGGCATTTAAGCAGCTATTACATAGGCATATGGATGATAGTATAAGGTAGGGGTGGAGGTTAGATAGACCTTAGGATTAGGGTAAAAGTTCGGCACAACATCATGGGCCGAAGGGCCTGTACTGTGCTGTACTGTTCAACGTTCTATGTTCAATAAGGGCATAAGGGAGAGTTTAGAAACTAGCAAAGAATGGCAAAAAAGTTGATAAAAAGGGACAAAATGAAATGATAGTGTAAACAAGAAAGCAATGTGAAAACAGATTGCATGCATATAAAATAAAGATGTGGTTTCTTCAGAAGGTAACACAGAAGAAATTATATGTGAAATTAGAAAATTGCAGATGTTAAACAGATACTTTGTATCAATATTGACATTGTCATCTCAAAATAGGTTGTACCAGACCAAAAATAGCAGGAAACTAAGGGCCAACTGCCTCAAAGCATTAGGAACTTGGGTTTGATTCAAGCCTTGGGTGACTATCTGTACAGAGTTTGCACAGGGAGTCTCCCAATGTTTTCATGATTTCCTCCGGTTGCCTCCCACAGTCCAAAGATGCGCAGGTTAGGTCGATTGGCTATGCCAAAAATTGCCCTGTAACGCTCAGAAATGTATAGGTTAGGTGGGTTAGCCATAGTAAAAACCCCATATAGAGTTGTGGGGATAGGGTGGGAGGTGCGTCTGGGTGGCATGCTCTTGCGAGTGTTGGTGTGGACACGATGGACCGAATGTCCTCTTTCTAAACTGTAGGGATTCAATGAAATAAGAGGGAGGAGTATAAAAATATTTTTTTTTACTCATTCGTGGGATATGGGCATTGTTTAATGTTAGTAATTACTTGAGAAATTAATGGCACTGAAAACTAATAAATGCACAGAATTTGATGGCTTTTATCCTAGAGTTCTAAAAGAAGTGGCTGCGGACAGAAATGGTATCACTTGTGATTTTCCGGGTTTTATTGAATTCTGAAACAGCCCCAGTAGATGGAAAATAGCGCATGTAACTATTCGACTTAACTACTATTCAAGAAATGTAAGAGGAAGAAAACAGGAACTACAGCTAACTTGACATCAACTGTCAGGAATGTGCAAGAATCCATTAGCAATGAATTATTAGTTCATATTAATGAACTAGTAACAGGGAGTTTAGAAAATCATTGTGCGACAATACGTTAAGTGGTCTATTTTGTCTTTTTTTTGTAAAGAAAGGTTTTAAGAGAAAGCTGCCAAGATGTGTTTGAAAACTTGTAAAGTAAACAGCTTGTGAAGCCTTGGGGTTCTTTTAATAAGTTGGAACAGTAGAGGCAGCCTGAGTGGGTGTGGGCAAGCTCTCACAGAAACAGGAATTTTAGTTTTTTTAGTTTTCAATAGTAGCAGTTGCTGCTGAGGACTTAAAAAAGTTGAAACTATTATTTCCCCAGTTTCGGTTACAGCTAAAAGCTGGATTTCTCTTCCTGCTGCTGGAGTTGCATGTGAATTTGCCTTTTGCCAAGCGTGTGTTAATGGGATATCAACATATTGGGACAGTTCCTATTTAGTAGCTAAATAATCTATTATTCTGTTAAACATTTCAATAGAAACACAGTTAAGCCAATTCTTCTCTTTATTTTTTCTTTTATTATATTTGAACTAGACTGTAGTATAAATTGTCTTTTGCTTAAAATCAAGTAGTTTCATCAATTGAACTGCATCTGGAACACAGGACCTTAAATTTACCTTTAAAATAAGATAAAGGGTCTAGGCTACTTTTTTGTTATATTTTGAGGGGGTCTAATCTGGTCCATAACAAAATGGGGGCTCATTTTGGAATCAAAATCTCTAATTCAAGGTTGAGTTTAGGATTATTGGACTCAAAAGCAATGAGTGTTCAGTGTTAGTTTCTTTTAATTCGGGTGTTGAATTCGGTTGGTTTAAACATGGTGTGTCTTACATAATAATGGCTCTTTCAGTTACTAAAAGATTCCTGTGAATGGAAGAAGTCTCTTCAGGGGTTTTACAGAAAGTGAGCATGGCAAGGCTTTCAGAATTGACAAACAAAAGCTGGAGTTGGGTTGCCTGCATCTGATAGGGAAGGGAAATTGTTATGGAAATAATGTAGCATTTACAAATACCAGGAACGCAATCAGAATCTTGGAAATGGCTAAAATTCAGTTGAAAATGAAGCAACTTGAACATGAAAAGGAAATAAAACAGTTTGAATTGCGATTAAAAACAGAGGAAAAAGAAAAAGAAAAAGAAATAATAGCTCCAGTAGAAAAACAGAGAAACAGAGAGAAGGGAGAAAGAGAGAGAAGGAAAGGAGAAAGAGAAAGTTTTTGAACTTAAGACGTTAGAACTGAAAACTCAAACTCAACTTAAAATGGCAGAAGTAGAGATGAAAATTAGGAGTAGTGATGGGGACAGGGATGGACAACAACTCCATTGTAGCCAAAGGCATGGTGGGAATGTGTTTAAATATGTCCAAGCATTGCTTAAGTTTAATGAGAATGAGGTCGAAGTATTTTTCACTTCATTTGAGAATATGGCTAAACAAGTGAAATGGCCAGTGATCACATGTGTATTGTTGATCCAAGCAAAGTTAGTAGGTTAAAAATAAGGAAGTTGAAGTTCAATTATCAGAGACTACGTTTGGTCAAAAGGTTGAGACAAAACAAGAACAGGTGGAAGACAAAGTGGATATTTTTAGGTCAGGGAAATTAACTGAATTACAACAGAAAGATGAAAAACTAAAGCGATTATATCAAAAAGCGTACACAGAAGAAGAATCTGGGTATATCCCAGTATGTTACTATCTTAGAAATGGCATCTGGATGAGGAAATGGAGACCAGCACATATGCAGGCAGGTAAGAAATGGGCAGGAGTTCATCGAGTTGTATTACCAGTGGATTACAGAAAGGAAGTGGCGCTGATAGCAAATGAATTACCAGTAGGAGGTCATTTGGGAGTAAGGAAGTCTCAAGCCAAAATACAAAAACATTTTATTGGCCTGGACTGCATAAGAATGTAATTGAATTTTGCCAGGCATGTCGTACTTGTCAGGCAATTGGAAATCCTCATGCAGCAAAAAAACCAGTACCTTTAATACCCATTCCTCCATTTGAGGAAACTTTTACAAGTGTCTTAATTGCTTGTGTAGGACCCCTACCTAAAGCGAAAAATGGCAATCCGTAGTTGTTGACTTTTTGGACATGTTTACTAGATTTCCAGAGGCCATTCCATTTTGCAGTATCGCAGCTAAACGGTTACCAAAGAGCTACTCAACATTTTTTAACTAGAAATTGACTACTCACAGAATTACAATCAGATATAGGGTAACATTTTACATCAAAGTTATTCAAGGATGTTATGTATAGTTTAGAAATAAAACAATTCAAATCCACTGCCTAACATCCAGGATTGCAGGGAGCATTAGAACAGTGGCTTCAAACTTTAAAGACCATGTTGAAAACTTGCAGTTAAGGCTATCTGCAGAATTGAGACGAAGGAATTCCATTTTGCTTTTTGCAATTAAAGATGTGCCAAATGAATTTACCAAATTCAGTCCATTTGAATTATTTTTTGGGCGTGGGATAAGAGGACCACTGAAATTAATTAAGGAGAAACTGGTGAGTCAGAGTTCAGAGACGACATACTTGGACTACGTGTCAAATTTTATGGAAAACTTAAGTAGATTGGATGAGTTGGCTATACAATAGAGTTAGTGGGCCCTATAGCATCAAAAGGAAATTGAGTGAGTGTAACTATTTGATAAGACTGCCAGATAGGAAGAAAACTCACAGAGTATTTTGATTGGGAAGGAAAGCAAAAGGAGAATCTGTTACTAGTTACAACGCAGAGTGAAGAACCAAGTTTGGATGATTCTGAATTGGACATTCCTCAAATTAAATTGGATGATGAAGAAGCTTCCAAAAATTGGGATAAATTATTGAGTTACCTTCCGGAGGAAAATTGAAATGACCTGAAAGAGTTATTACAATCACATGGAGACATGAATGGGAATAAGTAGGAAAGTACTAATCTGATTATACATGCTGAAGAGACAGGAAATGTTGCTCCAGTTAAGTAACATCCTTACAGACTTAGCCCTCTAAAGTTGATATAAGTTCAAAAAGAGATTGATAGCATGCTCAAAGACAACATAATCAAAGTGAGTTGCAACGAACGGACTTTAACCATAGTTATGATGCCAAAATAAGATGGTACCCAATGATTATGTGTGGACTATAGCAAAGTCAATGTAGTTATAAAATCTGATTCCTATCCTGTTCCAAGTTTGTAAGACTGTATTGAGAAGAGAGACAAGCAACTTATATTTCTAAGCTGGACTTACTCAGAGAATACTGGCAGGTACCTTTATCTGAAACAGCAAAGAAAATTTTGGCTTTCGTGACACCAAATGAATTGTACCTGGTTAAAGTCATGCCATTTGGTATGAAAAATGTACCAGTCACATTTCAAAGACTAGTCAATAAAGTCATTCCTGGATTACCCAATTGCATGGTGTATATAGACAACCTGGTGATTTTTAGTCACACATGGTAGGAACATTTGGAGCATCTATCGGAATTGTTCAATTGACTTTGGGACGTGGGCTTGGTGCTAATTCTGGCTAAGAGTGAGTTTGTAAAAGCTCAAGTCACATTCCTGGGCCATGACATTGAACATGGACCGATGGCCCCACGGAATGTGAAAGCAAAGGTTATTGGGGAGTTCCCTTTACCATTGATGAAGAGGTCAATACTACGATTCCTGGGATTGAGTGTTTTTTTATTGAAAGTTTGTACCAAATTTTAGCGGTGTGATTGTTTCACTGATTGATTTATTGAAGAAGTGCAGAATTTTTTGTGGACGGTGGACTGGCAGAAGGAATTTGAAAACCTAAAAGCTGTGTTTACCACTACTCCAGTGTTAGCCACACCAAATTTTGCAAAGCCATTCAAGGTGACTATTGATTCAAATGATGTAGGTGTCAGTGCTGTACTCTTGCAAGAAGATGACGAGAAGGTAGAAAGACCTATTTTTTCCAGAAAATTGAATAATCATCAACAGAAATATTCAACTGTTGAGAAAGAGACTTTGAGCTTGATGTTGGTAGTAATACGTCTGAGACAATTGGATACACTGATCATAGCCCCTTCATATTTTTGGAAAAATCTAAGGATCTAAGACTGTTTAGATGGAGATTATTAGTGAAACAATTCAAGTTGAAATTATACACGTGGCAGGACGAGAGTGCCATAAATGCCGACTCGTTGGTATGACCGTGATGAAGGAAGAATAAGGCATTTTGTTGTAGGGAAAAATGGACTGAAGTGGACTGTTGGACTGTAGTTGTGAATGTTTGCATGCTTGGAGTCAACATAATGTACATATATTTTTGTGCGCAAATAGCCTAAGACTAAAAGTTTTTAAAATGAAGCCATCTTTGTATATTGATAGCTCATTTTTTAAGAGGGGGAGGGATGACGATGCTATAGTTTTATGAGGTCTATTTTTGTCATTTTTTTAAAGAAAAGTTTTAAGATGGAGCTGCCAAGGTTTTTACGGAGGCTTCTGAGGCCTTGGGCTTTTTTTCCCCAAAATCAGAACAATAGAAGTAGCCTGAATGGGTGTAGTCAAGCTCTCACAGAAACAGTAATTCTAGTTTTTTAGTTTTTACTTGTAGCAGTTGCTGCTGAGGTCTTGAAGAAGTAGAAGCTATTTTTCCCTGTCTCAGTTACAGCTAAAAGCTGGGAGTTCTCTTCCTGCTGCTGAAGTTGCATGTGAGACAATTTGTTTCCTGAATTTGCCTTTTGCCAAGGTTGCATTTATGGGATGTTACTATTTTGGAACAGTTACTCGTCAGTAGCTAACTAATCTATTATTCTGTTAAGCATTTCAATAGCGTTACAGCTAAGCCAATTCTTTCTTTTATTTTTGCATTTGTTGTATTTCAAACTGAGTATAAATATATTGTATTTTGCTTAATGTCGATTGGTTTGACCAATTGAACTGCATCTGCAACACACAGGGCCTTACATTACCTTTAAAATAAGAAAATGTTAGGGACTAGACTACCTTCGTATTATATTTTGAGGGGGTCTTGTCTGGTCCCTAACAATAGCATGGGCTGAGAAGTGGCACATGACATTCACCCCAAACAAATGACAGGCTATGACCGTCACCAATAAGAGACAATCTAACCACCATCCCTTGACATTCAATGGTGTTCCTATCACTGAATCCCCCACTATTAACATCTTGTGGGTTATCATTGACCAGAAACTCAACTGGACTCACCACATTAACACAGCAGCTACAAGAGCAGGCCAGAAACTAGGAGTAACTCACCTCCTGACTCCTCAAAGCCTGTCTGCCATCTACAAGGCATGTCGTGGAGAATCACCAGGAGACGTAGAGAAGTCTTCAATAACGTAAACTTTTATTTGC
>JAHRHZ010000012.1:79202210-79221479 GCA_024137785.1 Ginglymostoma cirratum
TTCCTGCTCCTCTGATGCTGCCTGGCCTGCTGTGTTCATCCAGCTCTACACCTTGTTATCTCAGATTCTCCAGCATCTGCAGTTCCTACTACCTCCTACTACCTCTAAAGAACAATACATCACAGGAACAGGGCCTTCAGCCCTCCGAGTTTGCACAGACATATTTTGCCCTTCTGTACTAAAACTGTCTTCACTTACAGGATCCATATCCCTCTATTCCCTTCCCATTCAAGTATTCATCCAGGTGCTTCTTGAATGCTGCTATTGTGTCTGCTTTGACCAACTTCTCTGACAATGCAGTCCAGGCACTCACCACCGTTTGTATGAAAAACCTGCCTCGGACATCTCTTTTAAAATTCCCCCTCTGCAACTTGAACCTGTGTCCCCCAGTATTGACCCTCCACCCTGGGAAAAAGCCTCATCCTTTCCACTCTGTCCATGCCATTCACAACCTTATAAATTTCAATCAGGTTGCCCCTCAATCTCCTGTATTCCAGTGAAAACAAGCCCAGTCTATCCAATTTTTCTTCATAGCTAAAATTGACGATGCAGGCAACATCTTGGTATACCTTTTCTGCCCCTCTCCAAAACATGTACACCTTCTGGTAGTGTGGTGACCACAACTGTATGCAATATTCTATGTGTAGCCTAACTAACATTTTATAAATTTGCAGCATAACTTGCCTATCCTTATACTCAATGTCCCTTCCAATAAAGGCAAGAATGTCATAGGGTGTTTTTACTACCTTATCTACCCACCCTGCCACCTTCAGTGATAAGAGGACTTGCACACACAGATCCCACCTAAGGGTTCTGCCATTCACTGTATAATTTCCACCTGCACTTGACCTCCAAAAATGCATCACCTCACATTTGTTTGGATTAAACTCCATCTGCCAATTTTCTACCCATGCTTCCAACTGATCTACATCATGATCTATGCTCTGGCAATCCTCCTCACTATCTGATACTCCACCAATCTTCGTATTGTCTGCAAACTTACTAATTAGATCAGCCAATTTTTCCTCCAACTCATTGATGTAGACATGAATAGCAGAGGTCTTAGCACTGATCCCTGTGGAACACCACTAACCCAAACCCTGCATTCTGAGGTTGTTACAGCTCTGGATGAGAGCGCATGATCTCAAATAAGGGATTGCACACTTAAGACAGAGATAAGGAGAAAATTCTTCTCTTGGAGAGTCACAAAAATCAGTATTAGGATCACAACCTATATTCATGACATCATTGCAGAACTAATTGTAATATATTCAGTTTTGAGAACAATACAAACCCAGATGAAAATGTATAATGAATATTACCTTATATTAAAACTAGGTGACACCTGTTCTATTATGTAGGGCAATGATACATAAGCAGAGTCAATGCGGCTTCACGAAAAGGAAAAAAACCTTACATGTTTATGCAAATCCTTTGAGGAGGTAACAAGCAGAATAGATAAAGGGGAATCAGTAGATGTACTATATTTGAATTTCCAAAGGGTGTTTGATAAGGTACTACACATAAGGCTCCCTAATAATGCAAGAGTCCATGGTGTTGGAGCTGGTGCATTAGTATGGATAGTGTAATGACCAATGAATAGAAAATAGAGATTTGAGATAAAGGAAGCATTTTCTGGAAAGCAAACTGTAACTATGGGATGCATTGAGATCAAAGCTGTTGCCACAATTATTTACAATGTAAATTATGATTTGGATGAGAGAAGTGAATGTAATATCATCAAATTTGTAGATTATACAACAATAGGTGGGAAGACTTGTGTGCCAGAACTTGCTGCTTCCCCGGCTAGACAGTTCCAGTACAGGTACAACACCTACCCAACAATGTGGAAAATTGTCCAAGTATGTCCGTATATAGAAAGCAGGACAAATCCAACCATTCCAATTACCACCCCAACAGGGTATTCTCGATTATCAGTAAAGTGATGGAAGGTGCCATCCACAGTGCTATCAGGCAGCACCTACTCAGCAATAACCTGCTCAGTGATACCCAGTTTGGATTCCACCAGGGCCACCTGGCTCCACACTTCATCACAGCCTTGGTCCAATTGTCCAAACATGGACGAAAGAGCTGAGTTCCAGAGGTGAGGTGAGAGTGACAACCTTTAATATCAAGGCTACATTCAACCAAGTGTGGCATCAAGGAGCACTAACAAAAATGGAATCAATGGGTTTCGGGGGTAGACTCTCCAGTGGTTGGAATCATACCTGACAAATAGGAAGATGGTTGTGGTTGTTGGAGGTCAATCATCTCAGTTCCAGAACATCACTGCGGGAGTTCCTCAGAGTAGTGTCCTCAGCCCAACCGTCTTCAGCTGCTTCATCAATGGCTTTCCCTCCATCATGAGGTCAGAAGTAGGGATGTTTGTCGATGATTGTACAATGTTCAGCACCATTTATGAATTCTCAGATACTGAAGCAGTCCATGTTCAAATACAACAAGATCTGGATAATATCCAGGTTTGGGCTGACAAGTGGCAAGTAAAATTTGCGCCAAACAAATGACAGGCTATGACCGTCACAAATAAGAGACAATCTAATCACATCCTCCTAGCATTTAATGGTGTTACAATCACTGAATCCCCCACTTTCAACATCCTGGGGGTTATCATTGACTAGAAACTCAAATGGACTCACCACATAAATACAGTGGCTAGAAGAGCAGGTCAGAAGTTATGAATACAATGGCAAGTAACTGACCTCCTGACTTCTAAAAGCCTGTCCACCATCTACAAGGCACAAGTCAGGAGTGTAATGGAATACTCCTCACATGCCTGGATGAGTGCAGCCCCAATAATACTCGAAGTTTGGCACCATCCAGCACAAAGTAGCCTGCTTGATTGGCAATACATCCACAAGTATCCACTCCTTCTACCACTGACACTCAGTCACAGCAATGTGTACTGTCTACAAAATGGACTGCAGAAATTCACTGAAGATCCTCAGACAGCAACTTTCAAATCCATGGCCACTTTCATCTAGAAGGCCATGGTCAGCAGATATATGAGAACACTACCAACTTCAAGTTCCCCTCCAAGCCACTCACTATCCTGACTTGGAAATACATCACTGATCCTTCAATATCACTGGGTCAAAACCCAGGAATTCCCTCCCAAATGGCCACCCACAGCAGGTAGACTTCAGCCATTCTAGAAAGAAATCACCACCACCTTCTCAAGGGCAACTGGGAATGGACAATAAATGCTGGCCAACCAGAAATGCCCACGTCCTATAAAAGAATAAAAAAAAGGTGTGGATGAGGCATTAAGTCTATGAGGGGGTAGGGTATAGACAGATTAAGGAGATACAGTAATCAGAAATAGCAAGTTCAAGAGACAGATCTGGCTGGAACAGGACAGCGAGTGAGGAATGCCTATTGGATTAAATTGCATTTATTTCAATGCAAGAGGGCTGACAGGTATAGCTGATGATCATGGCATGGATAGGTACATGGGGCTGGGATATTATAGCCATTACAGAAACAAGGCTAAGGGAGGGGCAGAACTGGCAGCTAAATGTGCCAGTGTTCAGGTGTTTTAGGTGAGACGGGGTGGAGGAAAGAGGAGAGAGGGAGTTGAATTTTTGATTAGGGGAAATATCACAGCAGTAGTCAGAAATGAAATTCATAGAATCCCTACAGTGTGGAAACAAACCCTTTGGCCCAACAAGTCCACACCCAACCTCAGAGCATCCCACCCAGACCCATCCACCTATGACCCACCTAATATACACCCTCTACCTCCCTGAACACTGTGGGCAATTTAGCATGGCCAATCCACCTAACCTGCACATCTTTGGACTGTGGGAAGAAACCGGAGCATCCAGAGGAAACATACACAGACACAGGGAGAATGTGCAGAATCCACACAGAGAGTCACCTGAGACTGGAATTGAACCTGGGTCCCTGGTGCTGTGAGGCAGCAGTGTTAACCACTGTGCCTGCGCCACCATGCCACCCCATAAAAATAGATATCCTATATAATTAGATATAGCAAAAATAGAAATCACTGAGACATCATCTTGTCAGATTTTGTTGGTGGAGCTAAGAAATATGAAGGGGATGGTGATGTTATTGGGGTTGTACTATAGCCCCCTAAATAGTCAACGGCAATTAGAGGAACATATATGCAGAGGGATTGTGGAGACTTGCAGGAGAAATAGTGTTCTGATAGTGGAGAATTTTAATTTTCCTAACATAGACTGGGACCTCCATAGTGTTAAGAGCTTAAATGGGGTGGAATTTTGTAAATGTGTTCAGGAACGTTTCCTCAAGCAGTATATAGAGAGTCCTACTCAGGAAGAGGAAAACACGACCTGCTCTTGGGAAATTGGTCAGGACAGTTGACTGAGGTGATAGTGGGCGAGCACTCTGAAACCAGTGACCCTAGTTTTATTAATATTAAAAAAGTTATGGAGAAGACAATACTGGTCTACAGGTTTGAAGTTCTAAATTGGACCAAGGCAAGTTTTGATGGAATTAGATAGGAGCTTGCAGGGGTTGATTGGATCAGTCTGTTTACAGACAAAGGGACCTCTGGAAAGTGGGGGGCCTTTAAAAGTGTGATAGCTAGAGTTCAAGGCCTATATGTTCATGTGAGGGTGAAGGGCAATGTTGGCAGGAGTAGGGAACCTTGGATGATAAGAGATATTGAGGCTTTGACCAAAAAAAAAGAGGCATGGCTCAGGAACAGGCAGCTGGGATCAAGGGAATCCCTGGAGGTATATATAGGATATAGGAGTTTACTGAAGAAGGAAATCAAGACGGTGAAAAGGGGGCATGAGATTGCTTTGGCTGAGAAGATTAGGGTGAATCCAAAGAGATTCTTTAAGTATATTAAAGGAAAAAGAATAACTAGAGAGGGAATAGGACTCCTCAAGGACCAAAGTAGACATGTTTGCATAAAACTGCTAGAGATGACCAAGGCCTTCAATGAATATTTCTCCTCTGTGTTTACCATGGAGAAGGACGTGATGACTTGGGAACTTGGGGAAGTTGGTGACGATATCTTGGGGACAGTCCATATCACAGTAGAGAAGGTGTTGGAAGTATTAGAATGTACGAAGGTGGATAAATCTCCTGGTCTTGACCAGACATATCCAAGGACCCTGCAAGATGCTAGAGAAGGGGACCCTGGCTGATATATTTGCATCATCATTAGCCATGGGTGAGGTCCCAGAAGACTGGAGGGTAGTGAGTGCTGTGCCCTTATCCAAGAAGGACTGTAAAGGAAAACCTGGGAATTATAGACCAGTAAGCTTAACATCTGTGGTAGTTCAGTTACTTGAGAAGATCCTGAAGGATATGGTATACATGCATTTAGAAAGACAGGGTTTGATTAGGAGTAGTCAGCATGGGAGTGTCTGTGGGAAACCATGCCTCACAAATTTGTTAGAGTTCTTTGATGAAGTGACCAGGAAGGTTGATGAGGGCAGGGCAGTAGATGCCATCTACATGGATTTCAGTAAGGCCTTTGATAAAGTTCCACATGGTAGGCTGCTTTGGAAGATTAAATTGCATGGAAACCAGGGAGAGTTGGCAAATTGGATGCACAATTGGCTTGATGGTAGGAAGCAGAGAGTAATTGTGGAAGGATGCTTGTCAGACTGAAGGCTTGCGACGAATGGTGTGTCTCAGAGGTTGGTGCTGGGCCCATTGCTAAATTCTAACTAAATTCTAACAAGGCATGATTAGTAAATTTGTGGATGACACTAAAATAGGCAGTATCATGGACAGTGAGGATGATTATCAGAAAATGCAGCAAGATCTTGATGAGCTGGGGAAATGGAGTGAGAAATGACAAATGGAATTTAATATAAATAAGTGTGAGGTGTTGCGTTTTGAAAAGTCAAACCAAGGTAGGAGTTTCATGGTAAATGGTAGGGCCTTCAAGGTGTGTAATGGAATAGAGAGGCCTTGAATTTCAGGTGCACGGTCCTCTGAAAGGGGATTCACAGGTACACAGGGCTGTGAAGAAGGCTTTAGGCACAGTAGCCTTCATCAGTCAGAGCATTGAATAAAGAAGTTGGGAAGTAATGTTGCAGTTGCACAGGATGTTGGTGAGGCCGCACTTGGAGTATCATGTTCAGTTTTAGTCACCTTGCTATAGGAAAGATGTTATTTAACTGGAAAGAGAGCAGAACAAATTTACAAGGATGTTGCCAGGACTCAAGGGACTGAGTTCTGGGGAGAGGTTGGACAAGCTTGGAGTTGTTTCTTCTCGAGCATAGGAGACTGTGGGGTTTCTTATAGAAGCGTATAAGATTATGAAAGACGTGAATAGGGTGAATGCACTCAGTCTTTCTTCCCAGGGTTGGGGAAGCAAGGACTAGAGGGCATCAGTTTAAGGTAAGGGGGAAAGAATACATGGGAACCTGAGGAGCAGCATTTTTACAGAGAAGATGGTACACATATGGAATGAGCTGCCAGTGGAAGAGCATTTGGACAAATTCATGGATAGGAGATGTTTATAAGGAAATGGGCCAAGTGCAGGGTTAGAGTGGATGGACATTTTGGTCAGCACAGAGCCATTTGGGATGAAGGGCCTATCTCTGTGCTGTAGGATTCTGTGACTCTATGAATCAATAAGTGCAAATTTGGCAAGTGGAATATGGGAAAATGTGAGGCTATGCATTTTGGCAGCTGAATATTATTTAGATAGAAGAAGTCTACAAAAAGTAATGGAACAGAGTGTTAACCCTAACTCTCATCCTCATGCATGAATCACATAAAGCAGCATCCAAGCAGCATTCAGGAGGTAATAGGGAAAGCAAATGAACTGTCGGCCTTTATTTCAAAGAAAATTGAGGATCCAAATAGGGAGATCTTGCTAAATCTATGCAAAATATGAGTTAGACCACTCTAAGAATACTGTAAACATTTTTAGCCCTTTTATCTAAGGAAAGGCATTGGAGAAAGTCTAGAGAAGGTTCACTTGGTGAACTTGGATATGGAAGGATTTTCTCATGAGGAGATTTGTGCCAGTTGGGCCTATACTCATTGGAGTATAGAGGAATGAGAGGTGACCTTATTGAAATTTACAAGATTCTTAGGGGACTTGACAGGGTAGATAATAAGAGGTTGTTTCCCCTTGTGGGAGACTCTAGGACCAGAAAGCATAATCACAGTGTAAGGCGTTGCTCATTTAAAACTAAATGATGAAGATTGTTTTCTCTCAGAGGGTTGTGGATCTGCGCAATGCTTTAGCGCAGAGGTTTGTAGAGGTTGAGTCATTAAGTATAGTCAAAACTGAGTTAAATAGATTTTTAATTGGTAAGGGAATCAAGGTTTATGGGGTTAAGGTGGGAAAGAAGAGTTGAGGATTATCAGAACAGCCATATTCTCATTGAATAACAGAGCAGGTTCAATTAAAAAAAACTCTTGTGTTCTTTTACACAACATGTGAACCATTGAATCTGCTCTACAATTCAATGAGATCATGGCTGATCAATTCCACCTTACTACTTTTTCTGAATGTACAAATAGATGAATGGCAAGAAGGTAGCAGATGGAGCATATTTGGGGAAAAGTAACATTATTTGTTTTCTTTAGGAAACTGGAAAACGTAAAATTGTTTAAATGCTGAGAAATTGCCTGGTGTGAACGCTCAGATAGACGTAGATGTTCTTGTTTATGAAACACAGAAATGAATCATGCAGCTAAAGTGATTATTTAGGAACTTCAACGACATACTGGACTTTATTGCAAAGGGATTAGAGCAAAGAATAAAGATGTCTTGTCGCAATTGTGCAAGGCTTGGTGAGACCACACCTGAATTTTTTGTGTCTAAGGAAGGATGCAGTTCTCTTAGAGTAGGTGCAATGATGGTCCACTAGATTGGTTGTTGGTTCAATAAGTTTATTCTCTGAGTGATATTGAGTGCAACAGGCCTATACGCTATATGATTTAGAACAAAGAGAGACAATCACTTTGAAACATGAAATTCTGATCGGGCCTGATTGGTTAAATGCTGAAAGATCATTTTCCTGGACTTGAGAACCTAAAACAATTGGGTATAAACTTAGGATAAGTGGCCAACTACTGATGACTGGAATGAAGATAAATTTCTTCACTCCCAAGGTTGTGAAACATTGGAATTCTCTGGCCGAGGGGGATATTCAGTTATATATATTGCAAACAATAGCTTGTTTTAATTCTAAGGGAATTCAGGGATATGCAATCACACTGGAAAGCGGATTTGATATTGAACATCATGCCTGATCTTATTGAAAAGATTAAGGGGCTGTTTGGCTCATTATGTTTTTATTGTCTTATAAGTGCAAACTGTTCACCAAGATTGTGAAACTTCTGATTCTATTCTAGGATTCATTATAGAACACAGAACATAGAAAATTACAGCGCAGTACAGGCCCTTCGGCCCTCGATGTTGCGCCGACCTGTGAAACAAATCTGAATCCCATCTAACCTACACTATTCCATTATCATCCATATGTTTATCCAATGACCGTTTAAATGCCCAACGACCATTATAAATATTACAATATATTTTAACTCCTTCATTCAGGAGCATTTTCATTACACTTTGTTTTAACTTGAAAGAGATAATTTTAAGACAATTACTGCGTTACAATCTGAGAACTCCTGAGAGGAAAAGAATATAATTGGTGTGTGTGTCTGTGTGTCTGTGTGTCTGTCTGTCTGTCTCTGCCTGCCTGCCTGTGTGTATTTTTGGAATTTGAATTTCAAAAAAGAATGACACAGGTGTTTGCTGCTTCTTTGTTCTTTTTTCCTTTGAAATAAGGTCAGAGTGGCCTAAATCCAATATTTTATGAGAAAGCAGGTGACTGCAGATCCAGTGGTATCAATAGAAAGATACTTATATTGTTGTGTTTACAACTGGTACAGGAAACATTTAAGGCTAGTAGCTTTGTTTTCAGTTTAGAAAATTTCAGGGTTAAGCAAGTCTTTTTTCAATATTCAGTTTAGGAGCATCAGGGTTGAGTTTGGATGCAAGACTTGTTTGTCTTCTGACAGGAGTTCAGGGTAGTTTGGGGAAAATAGCACCTCAGAGGAATGTTTTAGTTTGTGCAAGCTTCCAAACCAGATGTGTTGGTTAGGCTATCAGATTTGTGAAAACTTCATGGTGACGGACTTAGAAAAGACTCACCAAATTGTCTCAATAATTCACATGACAGAAAGGGTAAGGAATCATTTGAGTAAATATAGAGTTAAGACATGATGCAATTTCACCAACTTTGAGTGTCTCTGGAATGGATAGTGTAAGGAAACAGAGTGAAACTTTGTCCTGCTGTGTCTTTTAATATCAACCTAAAATGTTTCCATATTTAGATAGTTTTCTTCTTTTATGTGATAAACTTCTGTTCCATTGTTAAAGGAAATATGTTTCAGAGATTAACCATGAAGTTAACTAACTAAACCAAAAAAAAATCAAATTAATTTTGATTTCATTCTGGGATCTGGCTTGTTTGACCATCAGCTAGGGTTATAACACAACACAATGGAGTCTTACTTTACTAGAAAAGGCTCTAGGTGCTAAAGAGCTAGATATTTTGAGGTGTGTGTGGGGCTGTTGTGGTGTAGTGGTAATATTCCAAACTCTGTATCAGGAGGCCTGGCTTCAAGTCCCACCTGCTCCAGAGATGTGTAGCTACATCACAGAACAGGTCGATGAGAAAAACTGTATATTTTCTTCAACAATCCCATCCTTGATTAAAAAGTCAGTCGGAAGTCTGTTAAACACAAAATGTCTTGCCCTCATCTACTTAATGCACGGAGCAGCACTATCTCAGGATGAGATTTTCACTCCCATTTAGGAACAATGTCTCACCTAAGAGAGCTGCCAATCAGTATAGTTGTCTGGAATCTCAGTAGTCCCAATAATGCCAGTTTGAGTGATAATAATGCATCAGGATTTCAAGGCAGGTCCTGGATGTCAGTGAGACTTGGCTGGGAGTGATGCTTTGGGGGTGGGGGTGGGCTTCTTCAAGAGACTAATGTAGAAAAGACATAAAAGCAAGTTATGACTTTTGCCAGGGACAGCTCCATTGGGCACCATGGCCTCCAAAGAAGATACTATTTGATATCACTTTGCCCAGTAAAAGCTGCCAGATTTCCCAGCTAGTGTGGCACGTTCAGCAGTAGGAGTGAAATAAAGCACTTATAGACTAATCAATTAGCCACTTAAAGTCCTACCACTATATCTCAAGTTTGGTAGGCTGCCTGACACTTTACCCACCCAATATTAAATAGAAGACAGGTTGGAGGTGGATGCTAATGCATATCCTATGAGTTCTTCACCTTGTGGACAGGAACCTAAGGATCTGTTGAATAGAGTAGTGCAGAGAAGGGCAGTCCACTTTCCCTAGCAGCAGTGGAAGAAACCACTACCCCAAACCTTGACAATCTGCAACGTTGCCACCAGGGTCAATAAGGTCCCAGCCTTCTGAAGGAATGCTCAATACTGTATAAAGAAGGTCAATGGCCTGCTTCACTCTGCCAGCATAAGTGCCATCATTTTCTCTCGGTTACTGTACACATTTCCAGTCATGTCTCATACTCTACCACTCTTACTATTGCCTGCAATATCTTCTCTCACTCGCTAACACACATCACAACACCCCATACCACTAACCTTGCATGCCTCTGTTCGGGGGAGGCAATGGCCTAATGGTATTATTGCTGGACTGTCAATCCAGAGACCCAGATAACATTCTGAGGACCCAGATTCGAATCCTACTACAGCAGAAGGTGGAATTTGAATTCAATAAATATCTGGAATTAAGAATCTAATGATGACTGTGAATCCATTGTCAATTGTCAGGGAAAAATCCATCTGGTTCACTAATGCCCTTTAGGGAAGGAGACTGTCAACCTTATCTGGTCTGGCCTACATGTGAGTCTTGACCCACAGCAATGTGGTTGACTCTTAATTGCCCTCTGGGCTGGGCAATAAATGCTGCCTAGACAGCGACACCCTCGTCCTATGAATGAATAAAGAATAAAGCCTACCCTTCACTCAAGAGGCAGCACCAGCTTTCCCCACTTGCAGCACTAATAGCTCTGATTCCACTTAATATGGGGGGCAGCGCCTCTATGACAGGATCTTGATCCTAACCTATCCGAGCAGTCCCACATGTTCCAGAAACATTCAATAACATTTCCAACAGATTGATTAGAAAATAGTTCCAAACTGATTAGGTTATGACAGCAGTAGAGAGGATTGAGTGTTAATGGGAACTGGAGTCTGTGGATTTTGCAAGTTTTGGGGATTGCATTTGACAGCACTCGATGAAGGTCTTTGGCTTGGCCGGGTCTAAAAGAATAGAGTTTGGCATTGTTTTTAAATTTAAATTCCCATCCTTCAGTTATCAATGCACAGGGCTGCCAACCGCACAACATTGCAACATTAGACTGCTATTCACAATGGGAAAGCAAATTGCTCTCATTTCTTTCTCAATCAGAACATCATTGCGCAGGTACAGCTCCGGGGCGCAAAGAATTGCGTCGGCAGGAATTTAATCCCGCCCCAAATTGGCACGCATGCGCAGAATAGTTCAGTTTTCATGGCTGCAATGATTACTGTACTTGGGTAATCAACCCGGTTAACGCAAGCGATAGTGGTTATTGACTCAATTGCACACAACTGAACATTTGTCATTTTCTAATGTTAAGGGAGTTATTTAAATTGATATCTTCAAGAGATATGTATAGCACCTGTGCAACACATTCAGGGTGCGCACTCGATACACCACTTGGTGTAGTTTTGAGATATTTTACAGATTGGGCCTCAGATTAACATTTGATCTGAAAGACATCAACTCTCGTCATGCAACACAGATTCTAAGTGTCGGCATGTACAGTTTGCTCGAATTCCAAACTGGCATTTAACCTGGATGTCACCAACTGAATCATAGCTGTTATTATTTTAATGGTTCAGGTCAATTTAAAATATTACGTATCATCGCCACATCGACAGAATTTGACACAGACAATACAAATGTGACTGAGAATCAGTTAGATCCTGAAAAGCCGTCTTAACGCTGTTGCAAAAATCGTACTTAACTAATGGATGCTATCATTCTCGCAGTGAGCAATTAAAAATTGTTTGCTAATTTATAGAAACAGAAACACTTGAAGCCCGAAAACATAAATCTCTTAGAACATAACACTGTTTCTTTGGAGTACATCTTCACAGGCGGTCATGAACATGACCTGTTAATGAAATATGCTTGCGAGAATAGTTTTATTTTATTCAGTAACCATTTGGATTAAATTCCAATTGAGTTTTTTTTAAGAAACGAAACTAACCTATCGGACTAATTCTAAACGTTGTAAATTGT
Organism: Ginglymostoma cirratum; assembly: GCA_024137785.1. Taxonomy (NCBI): domain Eukaryota; kingdom Metazoa; phylum Chordata; class Chondrichthyes; order Orectolobiformes; family Ginglymostomatidae; genus Ginglymostoma; species Ginglymostoma cirratum. The sequence goes on from JAHRHZ010000012.1 coordinate 79,214,549, forward strand.
AAACGTTGTAATTGTAAATTTTATGCCACAATTTGTCTTATCAGTCGCTGACTCTATGAAAGGAGGAAGTTTTTGGAATGAAGTGACTCGAGGAAGTAAGAAGGGGGATTGGACTGTAGATGGAAAGAGGAAGTAACTGCCTACAGCTCATTCTCTCAACCGGCATCGAGTGTCCAAAGCAGTTAAAATTTTCAACACGCGTTTGCGGATCTGAAATAGTGTGGGCTATTTTTCTTTTAAAACACACCGTCTGAGGTATTGTTGATCGTGCGGTGCTCTTTCTCCAGTGCTCTTTTTATGTTGAGATACGCATGGTTATTCTGTATTTTAATTCGCATCAAAAACGGACCCTTCATTAATTATCTTTTAATATGATCAGTTCAGCCTGTGACAGTGACAAGTAACTTCAAGGAAACAAGGCCGCACAGGTAAGGACTTTTTGGAATACTGGGAAATGTGACTTTTAATATGTAGACTTCCTTGAAGTATATTTTCGCCGCACCGTATATTAGTAATTTAACTCAGGAAACAAATTATTTTTCTATAATGAAAACGTGTTTCCCTTTATTCAACAAGGGTTCATGTTCTCTCCTTTCTCGTTTTTAACATCGGATTTCGTTTCGTGAGCACTTCAGCCGGCATTCGCCTGGAATTGTGCACGTAGTTTTTTGGCAAGTACCATTTTGCTCCAAGCACTTTTGCAACGGTAGGAAATAGGGAAGTTGGCTTTTTACAAATGCTTATCTCGGATATTGTTTGCATGGTTCAAATTAACTTGCATTTTTTGATCACGAATAAATTCTGAAATTATTTGTGAAACAGTGGACGGATATTTTTATTTACTGGCCGAGGGGTTTTTGATCCTGTGATCAGGAACGTTGCCAATTCAGCAAGGACAAATTTCACTACATATATAAAGTTTCAGAAGATTGAGCACAGTCTGGAAGTGACACTAGGTCAGTTTGGAGTCAATACGATCTTATCATTGTCTCACGCTTGTTAAATACGTATATTTTTATCTTCTCACAACCTCTTTAGCATTACAATACATTTACAATCTTGCTGTTTTTTTTATGAAGTGTTGAAAATTTAAAACAAGATAAACTGAAAAAATATCAGCCAGTCTTTGTGCAGCGAACAAATAATTTAATTTCTATATATTTGCGGATCGTCAGTCAAACACGACCTGAACGGTCCACGGTCGAAAGGTGACTTTTTAGGCTCCCCCGATCTGCTGTCTGTCCAACTTTCCTCTGGCCGCTGCTTTAAATTGATGTTTTACGCAACCGTTAATCTCATTTCATGGGCGTCTTTATGAATAGGAATATAAATCTGCGGGAACCCAGGGCGAGGGAATTTTAGGCGCATCGGTATCGCGAGTTGCTGTTCTTCCATTTCAACTTGTTTTAATGAGTGAGTTCTCGTCGCGTTTTCATATTTAGTTTTGGGCGGAAACATTCAAGTATATAGAACATGCGAAACACAAACAAAACGAAATTCTGCGGATGCTGGAAATATTCAGCAGATCTAAACAGCATGTTAAAAAAAACACTTTCATCGGAGCTTGTTGCTTCAGATGCAAAAGTACAATCATTTAAATGGAACTATTTTAAAAGTCTGCTTATTCTGGTAGCGCAGACGTGTCTGGTGTTAAAGCAATTATATTTTTTTTGTATAATATTGAAGTTTTCTTTTGTCTCACTGTGGGTTTTGCAAATATTTTGCAACCAGAAGCGAACCAAAATGGGAACAAGATTGTTGCTTGCAGCTAGGTTGCCGCGGCGTCGACATTAACTGCCATCTTCTGTTATGTGTAGTTCAATCCAATTTTCAGACTGTTCACCTTTACTGCCACAATCGTCATTTTCTCTCAGCATTATGAGCACATCATTAATCCAAAAACACTACTTGCGAAAGCCCTTCTTGGCTATTTTATATGATGTTCCCAAAGTCTTTACTTGACCCTCCGATGTCCTAATTCCTAATCATGTCCTTTCTCATTACTCAACACATCAATCTTCCTTTTTGCATCTCATGAGTATTCAGTTGTTAGTGTCTTATTGACATTGCCCCCATTTCTGTGCTTTATAACAGAGCTGGTCATACAGCTGTCTTGCAGATTCTTTCTTTCAGTTTCAGTGACAGTATCACATAACAATATCATAGAATCCCCACAGTGTGGAAACAGGCCCTTCAGGCCAACAAGTCCACATCAATCCTCAGAGAATCCCACCCAGACCCATCTCCCTAATGTACACATCCCTGAACACTACAGGCAATTTAGCATGGCCAATCCATCTAGCCTGCCCATCTTTGGACTGTGGGAAGAAACCAGAGCACCTGGAGGAAACCCACTCAGACACAGGGAGAATGTGTAAACTCCACACAGACAGTCGCCCAAGGGTGGAATTGAACCCAGGTCCCTGGTGCTGTGAAGCAGCAGTGCTAACCACTGAGCCACCATGCCATCCCCAAATGCTGCATTTCATCCAATTACTCCAACCAGAAATAATCTGTTGTTTAATTTCAATTTTCAGTCTTCTATCTTCTGCCATCATTGATCCGAGATACTTTCAACTCTTCGCTTTCTCCAGAACTTTCCCATTATCTTTACAGTTTCACTCTGATTTAATTTCGTAGGCTCAAGTTGACAACCTATGTTCTGTTATCTTCATTCTCATTTCTTCCAGCATCTGTCTCCAATTCTTCAGAACTCAGTCATGTTCTCATTATCCTCTCCCCATAGCTCAATGCCCTTTGCAAATATCATTGACTTGATATTTCCGGCCTCATGTTCTCAGTTGCAACATTCATGATAATCTGGAAGGAATGCTGAGTGCTGATGCTCAGTGCAATCTAACATTCCTGTCAAAACTCCGACCCTCCCTCACACAGACTGTTATTCTTATTCTTGTCTAGCTTTTGTTGCATATATCCTGAAAGAGCCCTGTATACTTTTAAAGGTCTTGACAAGTTCTAGCACATCTCCAAATGTCCTCCCTAGGCACCAGTCATAAGTGTTCTCTAGATTCAGTATGCAGTTTTACTTTCCATTGGCCTTCCCAATATTTCACAAACACTTCAATGATATGTAAGGCAAACGTGTTGCTGACAGTTATCCCTCAACCAATACAGATAAATTATTAAGTATTAGTGCTGTTTGTTGGGCTGTGTACTGTGCATATTGGTCACTACAAAAGTGATTACACTTTAAAAGGACTTCAGTGACCATTAAGCACATTGGGGCATTCTGGCATAGAATACCATGCAGTTGCAAGTTATTTCCCTCATTCAGTTGTGTCAGACACAATACCTTTTAGTTCTTTCGTGGGATATGAATAATACTGGCAAGGCTAGAATTGGTTGGTCATCTTTCATTGTCCTTGACATGGTTTTGGTGAGCTCCTTCTTGAATTTCAGCAGTTTGGCTAATGCATGCGCATACAATGCTGTTGGTAAGGGAGTTCCAAGAGAGATGATGAAGTAATGGTGATATGGCTCCAATTTAGTAGTCGATAGATCATTATGTACTTCCTCAGCCAGGTTCACAACGCCATTTTAGCATTGTGATTTGTGTTTTTCACCAATGCTACTGGAAGCATAACTTTAGATTCAGAACTGTGCTTTATTTCAGGAGAATGGATCAAGGATTTAATTTCACACTGATATAAAAGTAAATTAATGCAGATGATGGAATATTAAACAATCACCCTGAAATATTGACTTTTGTTTCGCTCCACAGATGTTGTCTGACTTTCTCATGTTTACCAGTATTTTCTGTTTTACTTATTATTTACTTCAAAATGCTTTGTTTTTGCTTGGCTGCATAGGGTATAAAATTCATGTTGTTTCAAACAAGGGGATGTATTCAATTACCTGCACACCATGTAAAAATATCAAAACTTCATTCACACTTTTCAAACATTTAAATTATTGAATTGAGGTTTCAGATATTTAATCTGGTAAATGTTGGGAGGAGGCTTTTCCCGCGTCTGTATTCAGCACTTCCCATTTATAAAGTCTGTAAAGACCATGCAATAGGACTGTAACAGCTTTCCCTGATTATATTCCATCTAACAGCTCCAAACTGGTAACTGCAATGGGAATCCAACTCCACGTCACTCTATATTACTGATGTATTTTCTCAAAAATAGTTAATGAATTAACTAAAATTTACTTACTGCAAAAGGGACTTATGTCATGGCTCTCTTGCATTCTTTCCTTCAGCTCAGGTGTTGGCACAATAACTCAGATAGCTATACCCTGCCCCCACCATGCCCTATTCAGGGTACATAATGCTGATTGATAACTGATTCACTTTTCACTTCTACAGAATTTGTGATTTCTTTAAAATAAGGAAAAAGTAATATTACTATTAGAATAGATTATGTTGATCATTTACATTTCTTTGAACAAGTTTATTAACTAAAATTGGCACAGAAGTAGCACATGGGGAAGAAGCACATGTTAAATCCCAGTTATTTTTATTTGTTTAAAACTTTGTCTGAGAATATTCTAGAATTTTGGCACATGAACAGCAATTGATTTTCAAGTATTTCCACTAATTACGCTAGATAATTTGCCTGTTTTGATGACAATTGTTTGTTAGCATTAGCTCATACAAAAAAGTTCATACTCAACAGCAACAACAAAACCAGAAATTGCTGGAAAAACTTAGCAGGACTGGCAGCATTTGTGGAGAGAAATCTGAGCTAACGTATTGGGTGACCCTTCAACTCGAAACATTAGCTCTGCCTTCTCTCTACAGATGCTGCCAGACCTGCTGAGTTTCTCCAGCAATTTCTGTTTTTGTTTCTTTCAGATCTCCAGCATTTGCGGTTGTTTGTTTATTAAAGTATTCAGAGATTTGAACTTAATGTGCAGAATGAGCTATGTACCTTCCATTAAAGAGTATACTTTGGTGCATGAAATAAATTTGCTGTTATTTCTGAATATCTCGTAAAGAACTTTACTACAATATTCAGTAGGTTGATTGAGGATAACTAATATTTAAGCACTGACATAAAAAGCAACAAGAATTTGGTCCTTTGTTTCTATTCCCTATTAAAACCAACAGTAGAAAACCAACTGAATTGCTATTTCTAGCATTTATGAATATTAGACAACAACTTGTTTGATGAATGTAGTCAATATTTTACAATTTGCATAGAAAATAGCTTTGTATGATAAACTTGCAAGCTAATCATTTTCTGTGTGAATAGAAGTCATGTGACCAAAACCTGTTTGAATATACTGAACTTTATTTACATTATTCACTAATTTGTAATTTGTCAGCTTTTCCTTTTTTGATATATTACATTAGACAATGTAGTCTTTGTGTGTATTGAAGAATAACCGAACCGTACGTGGCATAATTGATAATGGAACATTAGAGTGTTAAGAAATGACATCTAAGCTATCTGTTTATAATAATATTTTTTGTTTAGTTGCACAGCACTGAGCTTTTTTTAAATTAATACAAACCTGATTAGTTTTTGGTTTTGTTGTGTTTGCCACTGGTGGAAAGGGGTCTGATGTAGAGAAAAATTTCATAAGAATATATTGCAGCGTTACACAGGAAAAATTATTCAATAAGCCATATGTTGAAGCAGTTCTCCACCAGATTCTATAATATAACTGGTTTAGAAGTAAAATATGTTTTCTTTATTTAATTTTGATAAATAAAAATTAATGTCACCAAATGATTGTTGTCATTATAGCTGGTAAATATTGGCTAAATTCTAGATTGAAAATACAAATGTGGATGAATATTATAGTTACCAATATTACACAACTTATTAATGTTCAATGACAAATTAATAGTATTTGATGTTTTAGGAATGAACCAAACAGATTTGTTTTTATTTTCAAAATTATGATTAAAGACATTATTTGTCAAAAGAAAAAAACTAAGCTTAGCTCAGTAAAGATTAATGGCTTACCTCACAATAGCAGCTCAGAATCTGGAACAACTGTACAACTTCATTATGAAAGAAATTAAATTTCAAATTACACTGCACTGACAATCATTCAAATGTACACATTATTTATTAATACTAGTATTTGGAAACATATTTTGTAATAAAAATGAAATTTTACTTTGAGCATTCACAAATAAATTGCTTTGCCTAGCATGTGTGTACGCCTTTACGTTCACAGAAAAATGCTTTAACAAAATTTTAAACATAATTTCTGGTGTTTTGTTTGTTGAAATAAAAATGGACTTGAGTTTTCAGACACGGCTGAAGAAATAGTTCTCTGAAATTCGGTTTTGTTTATATTTTATTTCAGTCCCACTATACGATTGATAAGTATGATTTTGAATATATGTGTTAAACATTTTGAGGAGCTAACATTATTTTTGATTGAAAGCAATTGAATTTAATTCATTTATTAAATAGTTCCATAATTAAAAATATAAAATGTTAATACCAAGAAAATAATATTTTGATTTTGTAGAATTAGTACTTTAAAACACAGATGTCTTTAAATACATCATATAATTTTACAGAAACTTATTTATCATTTTATTGACAGTAAATATATCTTTTTTGTCTAAAGCCCTTCCTGTGTAAGGTACGCAACTACTAATAGTAATGAGATGAGTACAAAAATACCAGTAAAAGTTACGGCAGACATTCCCTTCAATTGAATCACTCAGGCAAGGTGAGGAGCATGATTTTGTGACCTTCATTGTGTTAAATCGAATGTAGTCACAAAGCCTTAACTTTGTAAAGAGTATGTGTGTGGGGACATTGACCGGAAAGAGCATTTTAGTTCTGCACTTAGTTTCTTTGATAGACAAATGTAATTTATTGTGATCCAAATAGTTTAAAAAGAAACAAAAGGGACAGAATTACCTGAGATACGAAGGTGCAGAGCTGGATGAACACAGCAGGCCAAGCAGCACCAGAGGAGCAGGAAGGCTGAC